>PXOB01000325.1:0-10064 GCA_003012115.1 Trichothecium sympodiale
TTTTTATTTTTTATTTTGTTAGTAAAGATGAAGTTAATCTTGTACTAATAAGCAATACTCGGTGGAAGAACGGAACCTCATTATCCTACATTTACATCAAATACTCTGGCTTGCAGATATGGGTGTACCCCTTTTCCTGTCGCGAACCCCTTTTTGCTTCGTCCTCGGCATTTCTTTTCGTCCTCCCTGGCCTTCACGGCTCTTTCCGGGCATGCAAGAACATGTATAAACAGAGTATCAATTTCAGAAGCATTACCGTCGCCAATGTGGGGGTTCGACCCGGTGTTGGTCGGTAGGAATAGCTTGGCCTTGGGGACATGCGAACATGCATGCGCCGACAACCGCCCAGATTGCACGATAAGGCTGACAACGGGTCCAAGGCGTGACTATGCACCTCCCACGCGCCATTTATACAATAACCATGCCAGTGAGCAGTAATGGGTGTTCAGCTCTGTATTGATTATGCTCATAGGGCTTATGACGGGGTGCAGCTATACCACGGACAGACTATTGGCAAGCCATCGCAGGGGACAAAGAAAAAAGAGGAAAATCCCGACATGGCCGTCTATCTCGTGAAAGGAACACCTGCGATAATAAGGATATGATCAGTCGTGTTTAGGAATACTTTCAAGTGGGTGCACTTCTCCAAGCGCCTCGGGTACAGTGGATCAAAGCATAAGCCTAACAATAAGCTTAACTGATCACCTCGAATGCTTCAGCATGAACCTGTGTGGGAACCAAAATGGAAAAAAGGGGGGGCTAGCTATCCATTGAGACAAATGTAGCCAATATTATTGAGAGAATGTGTCTTGAGATGTCTGTGGCCACGCCTCTTCAAGCCTAGGGTCCGTAATCACCAATTTTTGGCGAGGTATTGCGTGATCGATCTGGACTGGGGTAAGATAACACTGCAGCAAAAAAGAAAAAAACCATGACCAACAATATCGAATCATCGTTTTCGACAAAGGGAGAAAACGTGGGAGAAAAAGGTTGGTTATAATAAAAATGATGTCCGGCTTAAAGGTCAAAACCAATGTTACCCAACCACATATACTCCGTATGTACATTGGTTTGAGCATAGCTTACTTACACCGGGTGATGCGCAAACATGTCCAAGTTGAACGGCGATTCTCCTCGCTCCGACTCTTACCCTCCTCCAGAAGATCATAAGGTTGGTCTCGCGACGGCCCAGGTCGACTGGACCAAGGAGGAGGAGGGCAAGGCCAAGCGCAAGTAAGTTGACTCCCTTAAAGTGAATGAACTGCGTAGATTTGCTAACAATGTTAAAAAAAGGCTTGATTTCATCATTATGCCACTGTTGACTCTTGGATTCTTCTGCCTTCGTAAGACAAAATCCCCGCGTTGACCAACTCACAAAAGAGTTCTGTTACTAACACAAAGTCTGCTAGAGCTCGACCGCGGAAACATTGCCAACGCGCTGACAGACAACTTCCTGCAAGATGTCAACATCACGCAGAACGAGTTCAACATTGGCCAGCAGATGCTCTCGCTCGGCATCGTCCTCTTCGAGATACCGTCCAACATGATTCTCTACCGCGTCGGCCCGGGCAAGTGGCTGACGCTGCAGCTCTTCCTCTTCGGCATCGTCTCGACCTTCCAGGCCTTCCAGGGCAGCTACGGGTCGTTTGTGGCCACGCGCTTCCTGCTGGGGGCCACCGAGTCGGGCTTCATCCCGGGGGGTCTGTGGACACTGTCGACGTGGTACACACGCAGCGAGTCGGCCAAGCGCGTCATGCTCTTTTACTTTGGCAACCAGCTCGGGCAGGCGTCTTCGAAGCTGCTGGCCTACGGCATCCTCCACATGCGCGGCATCGGTGGGCGGCCGGGATGGTTCTGGCTCTTTGTCCTTATGGGGTCCTTTACCGTCCTGGCCGGCTTCGTCCTCGGTTTTTGTCTGCCTGATTCTTTCAGGAACCCGACCAGCACTTTCCTGCCCAAGGTTAGCTGGTTCTCCGAGAGGGAGCTGCACATATTGAGGACGCGCGTGTACCTCGACGACCCTATGAAGGGGAGGAAGAAGAAGAGAATTGGACTGTCTGCTTTTAAAAAGGCTGTAGGTGCTACTCACTCAAACACTCACTCACTTACTTATGCACTCCCCTAAACTTTAATATAATGCTGACTGTGTATGCAAAGTTTGGCAATTGGCGTCTTTGGATTCACGTCATCATTACGCTGGCCAACAACGGCCCTCAGCGTGCGTTTGACACGTATTCCCCTTCCATTGTCAAGAGCTTTGGCTTCCAGGGCCTCACCAGCAACGCACTGGCCTCGGTCGGTCTGTTTCTTCAGATTCCAGTGTCGTTTACCTTTAGCTACGTATCTGATCACTTGTGAGTTATTATCGACAACACTTAGATATCCATGACCATCAAACCCTAACCTCAAGTTCATATAGCAACAAGCGTGGGGAGACGGTCATGGCGGGCATGAGCATGCACCTCCTCGGCTACGTCTTCAACCGCATCTTCACCGAGCTCGACGTCCGGGGCGTCAGCTACTTTGGCGTCGTCTGGACCCAGACCTTTGGCACATTTTCCCACCCGCTCAACATCGCCTGGATGTCCCTCGCCTGCACCGACTCCGAGGAGCGCGCCCTGGCCATGGCCATGGTCATCTCGGGCGCCAACGTCGCGGGAATCTACGGCGCACAAATCTTCCGGAGCGACGACTCGCCGCGGTACAGGCGGGGGTTCGGCATCAACATTGGCGTGCTCGCGCTGGGGCTGTGCCTCGCCGTCGTGCGCTTCGTCGACGACCGGTGGTTCTTCTTCCGCCGCCGCGTTGATGCCGGCCGGCCGTCCGAGGACGACTTTTTCGTCGACGAGCCGAGCGCCGGCGAGAAGGATGCGCCGGGGCCAGACGAGAAGGCGAGAGATGGGGTGGTGCCTACTCTTGATCTTGATAAGCAGACTCAGCAGCCTTTGGGCATCACGTCGGTCGCGGCTTAGAGCATTCTGACAAACTTGCTTCTACCTGTATAAGGGGCACTTGGATACCAAGAGTGCGGAACCAGTAGTATTATAAGCGCAATACACATATTAAATCTGACTTTCCAATGTAAACGCACAATTAACTCTGCAATAGACGATTGAGTCGAGAAGAAAGGTTGAAACAGAGCCATCCACTTGATTTTGACGCTGTCGTCCTCGAAGCATCGATAGCTTTTGTTGCCGTTGAACCCATCACTATGGAAGTCAGCAAATGTAATGCTCACTAATAAAGGTTGATGACATCATACCAATCTACATGAACGTATTGGCGCTGCCTGCCTTTTTGTTTCTTTCTCTTACCCCTTTTTCTTTCCACCTCGGACAAGTAATGGCCCCTTTACGTGTAGACGAGGCCTTTCCACGTGTTAGAACAACGGACGTCTCCATACATCATCAATAAAACCACCGTCAGCTGCCAAGCACCACAGGGACATCGATGTTGTTAAACCACGATGATACACATCCTACCTTTTGCGCCAGCATCGTGGACGGGACAGGACAGGTAAATACCGCTCGCTGGGAGCCGACGAAGGGCCAACGCAGGGATCAGCTTGTTTCAAAAGTCCGGCACAAATGCCAGGAACGACAGCCCTTGGTGCGAAATTTACTCTCCGCGTCACGTAGCCTCCGATGAGTTATTCGAGCATCGACCAAATTATCCTGCACAATCTGTTATTGGCGCGAATGTCAGAAGCGAGAGTAAATTTGTCCGGATTTTCGATCCTCTCGATCATCTCGATCGTCATACACCTATTCTGTTCACGATGGCCTCCGACTGGGGCGCATAAATGTTTCCTGATGGGGTGTGCTGCTCCGCTTATACTCAGGTACAGGAATATTCCGTATATACTTTTTCCTGAAATTCATGTTATAATACGGCCATACATGTATGCGACATGACAGCATGTTTCACAGGGCTCGGCATCCCGTTCCCGCCCCGAGCCAAATGGGGGGGAAGATTCACTTAGGCTATATTCCACGTGGTAGGTTTCGTCGATCAAGATGAATCAGGTAGTTGTGAATGCCGCTCTATTCGTATTCCAAACTGCGTGACCAACTAGGGAATCGTTCATGTAATAATGTTGGGTGTGTCCAGTTTGGTTGGCCACCATCTCCGGTCCTAATTGCCGGACCTAACCTCCTTCTTACGGAGTACCGGCATCCGACTTATGCGGGGGGTGTTATATTGCCCCACAGAAAGGCAGGGCTTCTTGTTGACAAGGCCATTCAGCCTCGAAATGTTTGAATCAGATAGATTATCGAAAGCATCACGATGTAATATGTCGTTGACACTTGAAACTTATTACTGAAACTGGGCTATATGGGCTTGGCACCAGAATCTCTCCCAAGCGCAGGCTAATCTGGTTTTTCTTTTTCTTTTTTTGTTTTTTTCCGTGTATATTTCTTACACGGGCAACCCCTTACCCTCCTCCTTGGCGCGCCAATGAGAAACGACGACATCAAAACATGGAACATGATGAAACGCTTCGGAACCTGGCCTCCGATTGCCATAACGGCTCACTCCTGACAAGCACTCCTGAAAAGTTGCCATTCCAACAAGACCATAGCTGTAGAGAATCAAAACATATAAGGAAGCTCAAGTTCACCTCATCTCAAGAATGTAAGAAGCTCACTCAGCCTTATCAGCAATAAAAAGTCCTCTTTACAGTCGCTTCCCCATCTGCAAACAAAACTTGTCAACATGAAGTCTGCCATCTCCATCCTCCTCACGCCGCTGGCAGCAGCCCTCCCGGCGACGGTCGATCTCAGCAACCGCCAGGCCCAGCAGAGCATCCACGACGCCTTTGTGGCGGCCGGCAAGGACTTCCTCGGCGTCGCGACGGACCAGGGCGTCCTCGGCCAGGCCACCACCNNCCAACTTTGGCCAGGTGACGGCCGAGAACAGCTGGAAATGGGGCTCGCTCGAGTCTAATCGGGGGAATTACAACTGGGCTCCCGCCGACTACCTCGCCGACTTTGCCGCCCAGAACGGCCTCGCCATCAGGGGTCACACCTTGATCTGGCACTCGCAGCTGCCCGGCTGGGTCGAGGCCATTACCGATCCTCAGGAGCTGCGTGACGTGATTCGCAACCACGTCTCTACAGTCGCTGGCCGATATGCCGGAAAGGTAGCACACTGGGTAAGTCACATATCGAGCAATACCATACCGTAAACAAAAAGAGAGATCGGTTGCTAACTCAAAATACCCATATAGGACGTACTAAACGAAATCCTCAATGAAGATGGTACCCTCAGGGACTCAGTCTTCTCCAGGGTTTTGGGCGAAGAGTTTGTCAGCATCGCCTTCAAGGCCGCTCGCGAGGCAGACCCCAACGCCAAGCTCTACATCAACGACTACAACCTTGACCGGGCCGGCTACGGCAAGGTCAACGGCATGGTCTCGCTGGTTGAGAAGTGGATCAGCCAGGGTGTCCCCATTGACGGAATCGGTATGATTAATTCATTAAACCTTGAAAAATAGCTTTATTTCAGTTTGGCTAACCACTATTCATTCATATAGGCACTCAGTCTCACCTCGGTGCCGGCGGCGGTGCCAACACCCAGGCTGTCCTCGAGCAGCTCGCCAGCGCCCCCGTCGACGAGATCGCCATCACCGAGCTCGACATTGCCGGTGCGTCGCCCGGGGACTACACCGCCGTCGTCCAGGCTTGCCTCAACGTTCAAAAGTGCGCCTCCATCACCGTGTGGGGAGTAAGCGACTCTGTAAGTTACCAAAGAAATCATAAACTCCCCCAACCAAAAACATTGGAAGTCTAGGCTTACACATGACCCCTTTTTTTAAAGCAATCCTGGAGGCAAGGAGAGAACCCTCTGCTGTTTGACAGCAACTTCCAGCCCAAGCAGGCGTACAACGCCATCATCGACCTCCTCACCTAAAGGGGGAAAAGGGGGCAATTCATTTCAAGTTGAAATGGATGCTGATACAAAAGAAGGGGCTATGTTGGGATTTCAACCCATCAGGAGATCGTATATATGGCACGGGAGGACGTTGTAGCTTTTCAGCTTATATTATAGGGCAAATATTACATGTACAGTTCTAAATTTATTTGCCCCCATTTCTTCTCTGTGCGGCATCTGTGCCTCTGCGGCAAAGTAGCAATTTGGGCGACAGCCTTGGTCGATTCGACGTCACGCAGCGTTTTCGTGCATGCATTTAATATCATCTATTACGGCACGTACAATAATACCTAGCCAGCCCTACGAGTTACCGATGGCTGGGATCTGTAAAGGATCCTGTTCCAGGTCCGTGAAGAAGGTGCGGGTTTTTGACTTGCAGATGTACGGAGCACATGTTGCGTGTCTAGACATGAGCCCAGATCCTGGGTTTCCAATAGTATCAAGCACGTAATGGCTAAGCCACGCATGCCCAGACAAAGACGCACCACCAAAGAGGCGAAACCAGTAGCTGTCAAACGCGTTCATCTTATCAATAGATGACCTATGAACCGCTTTTTTGACCGCAGCAATGATTATAAGCAATGGTCTACCCCTCGCAGGCATCCATGTAGGATAGTGCAGTAACGGACAAGGAGAATATGGGAGACGGCCGACGAAATCACTATACTTACGCGGAGGCTGCGCCACGTTTTGAGTTTTGATCATGGTATGCCTAGTACAGATGGGTGACCGGCCAGAGTGACATCTCAGCAGCTAGAATTACTTACTAGTAATAGATTGAAGATTGTAGATTGCAGATTGGCCATGGTGGAGAGTACTCCGTACTCCGAACTAGGGAAAAGCTGGGCGCCCAAGGCTTGGCGATTCCAACACGCGGGGTAAAAGGTGTGTGAGTGAAAAAAAGAAAGAAGTCGGAGCAACAATACAGAGCTTCGAGCTTATCTTCTTCCGACTGAAGAATTTATGCGACCTATTCTCTCGAAATAACCGTCAGACGGCAAAAATCAACAAAGCAATTGTATACAGCACAGACAGCATGTCACAGCAATTAAAGGTTGAGCTTGTCGAGTCAGAGGAAGACGTGCGTCAGGGGTTCGAATGCGCCTGCGCAGCGTTTGGAAGGCAAGCTGGCGATGAGATCTGGATAGCCATGAATCCCGGATGGGATACGGCTCAAGGTAGTGCAGCCGGCGCAGCAAGGATGATTGACCGCTGGAAGGGCGCCACGCGGGACCGAAATGGTGACCTCAACACCATGTACGTTAAAGCCACGTTACCCGTTGACGAAGCGAAGCCAACGGGCCAACGCAAGGTGGTCGGCATGGTCATCTGGGTGCAGATGTCGAGCGTGCCAGCCTTCGGCGAAGCACCGCAGACAAAGGAGGACTTGCTGGCAGACGTCGCCACGATTTACCCCGACAATCCTACGGAGCAGCGTTACCTGGCCCAGCTCATCGGCCTGATGCACCATCAGCGCGCCGAGGCGGTGAAAGCGAAAGCGGCAACGGATCAGCCTGCAGCCATGGTGCTGGACTTTTGCATCGTGAACCCGGCTTATCAAGGAAGAGGCATCGCCCGGCAAATGGTGCAGTGGGGGCTTGATGAGGCAAAACGGCGTAGCGGAAACGGCCCTGGGGGAGCCGGCGGCATGGAGGCGTTGCTGGAGGCCTCGACCATGGGCCGACGGGTATACTCAAAGATGGGATTCGTCCAGGAGGGTCCAGAGATTGACTACGCGGTCGATGCCGAGTTCAAAGAGAGGTCGCGGCCCTCCAACATTTTTATGCGACGGCCAGGAGAGGTCGAGTAGAGCAGGTAGCCTCGTTGGACGTGTCCTGCACGGAGTACAGAGTTCGGAATATACTTGTAGAGTAAGTACTCCATTCCCATGAGGGGGAGGAAAATGTCGATCTGAAAATCATTATAAATCCGAGCTGGTCATCTTGGTTCCCCCTTTTTTATCATCTGGTAAGCCGTGGTACCGGAGCATAATCGGCCGATCGGAGATAGCAAGGGAGCCCTGAAAAAGAGAGATGATGGGTCACGCAAGAGCAAAGCGTAAAAAATGGAAAAAAAAAAGGAAAAAACAAGGCTCATTTCGTTACTCCATCGATGGAAAAAGCCTAGAAGGCAACAACAATTGAACAGGGAACAACAATGCGGGATAAATGCAATGCATGCTGACATATGGAGTACATAAAAGACAAACGCGGTTATCATGAAACGCTGCAACGTGATTAGAAAAGCTGTTAGTGCGATAAGTAACTCCATCTTCGAGGCCTGCCAGGCAAGTGGGATGGTGCGGTATCTTTCCTACAATTACGGAGTAGGCAATCGATTCGATTACCAGGGGCGCCTTCCGCTGCGAAAAAGGCGGTCGTGTCATTGTAGGAAAGAGCTCACATGGTCACCTTTGCCGGTGGTTTCCTATTTCGTGAGGAAGAAGGAGCAACCATGGTATGTACAGCTACGTGTACGGAGTACGTATGAGTGAGACTTTATCTACGTCACGTCGCGTTCCTTGACACAGAATGCTGACTTGAGGCACGGAAGGACGAGGTTTTGGGTTGTGGGAATAGCTGGAGATGAGATGCAGGAATCGACATCATGTGCGCAACATCTGATTGGAGGGAACCGCATCTTTGCATGTTCATCTGAGAGGCAATCTGAGAAGGCAGTGAGTGGAAAAAGGAAGGCAAGTGAGGGCGAAAAAAAATAAAAGGAAAGGCTTAGCATAGCGGAAGAACCAGGGGCGGAGTTGCTTGATGGAGAGCCCCTGCTAATTATAGCAGGAAGAACGAAGCATGATTGGTGTTTCCCCGAGAATGGGAAATGACGTCGCCCATTTGGGGCGAGCCCCACTACCCCGAAGGAGCAGTATAAGCGAGAATCCTTCCTGGGTTTGCTGCGCCGCAGCGTCGCCCGAGGCATTCTGGGGCAGACACAACCAAACCACTGCTCGCAGCTGCTGCAAACTGCCCAGGTGGTGACGTTAATCTGGTAGGCTGACTTTTTATGCACTCCCCCCTGAAGTTCTGGGTTGCCTTGCTCCGTACTGCAGCTACTGCAGCTACTGCAGCAGTGCAGGAACAGCTCCAAGCTCAATTGGATCTAGCAGGCAACAAAAAAAAAACAGCTGCGTTTTGCTCTGCAGTCGCAAGTTGCAGCATCGTCGGTATCGCGACAAGAATCATTTCAACGGTCTGATTGCGACAATATCGGCCCACTGCCACTGCCTAGCCCTGTTCGGAGTGTATTGCTAGTCAGTTAACCGTTGGCTCTATTACTCCGTACCAATCCAGTGGCTTGTCCACTTTCCACTTTCGCCTCTTTTTCTTTTTCTCCTCCGTCCTGCTGCTAGCTAGTCAGGCAGGCAGTCTGTCAAAGGCAAGTCAGTCACATCTTGATTCACAAGGCAGTCGTCACGTTGCCATCTGTTCATCGCCACGGGCGTCGTCGTTGCGGGTCGCGTCTTATCTGCCTGTTGCACAATGATTGCAATTGCTATTCTCAGACAGAAGAAAAGGAAAAATGGAAAAAAGTGTGGTTTGCGCCGCGCGAAACCGCCCCATCAGAAAAGCCTCCAACCCATCTGATTGCATCTGCACTGCAACTGCAAACAGACGGATTTTTTTCTTTTTTTTTTCCCCTTGTCTCGGCCATAACTACATACGGACACTATTATTTTACTTCTAGCTGGCAACTCGCACTTTTCAACAAATGGACACCACCCTTTCCTTTTTGCTCTATTTTTTTTCTCTTCTCCTTCTGCTTGCTGCAAACGACCACATCCCATACCCAACTTTCCTCTTTACATACTAGCACAACGGGGACCCTTGCTCTCTTTTTTTTCGGAGAGTCCCCAATCTAATTTCCCTCGGAGCTCCATCGTCTTCAATCTCCATCCCTCCTCTGCTTAATCTCGCCTCTTCGTTTTTCCCTGGCCGTACCTAGCAACTGCGCATTGGGATTAATTCCTCACCAAATCTACCCCCGTTCAGCCTCAATTGGAGAGAGTTGATCGTTGTTACCTCCTTATGAGAGCGGTGGTGGTAATATTAACTCACCACTCGCTAGTTTACTGACTTGGTGTTGGCTTCTTGTCTGACTTATTAATTTTTTTATTTTAA
>PXOB01000329.1:0-23777 GCA_003012115.1 Trichothecium sympodiale
GGGGGTGTCGGGTTGCATGGCGTATCGGGCATCTTTGCATGTAGCATCTGTCTTCTCTCGACTGCGATTGGGGTAAAATTACAACTTTTTTATTCCTTTTCCCCCATCGCACACACAATGCCTGAATAGTGCAGTACATGTCACCAATCAACAAATATGCGAAAATACGCAACGAATGAGTTTCTCTGACATCCAACAGATTGGGGGAGAGGGGCGAACCAGGGGGGGGGGGGGGCGAAGCGGTGATGACTTGTCCTCTGCTGAATCGCCGGTAACGGGTTCTACTATCGCTCGCCACATTCCCTCCATAGCAGTGGAATCGTCTCAACAACTACGTCCCAGAGTCATTCAGTTACTTTAGTTACTTTAGTCGGTCACCGTATCGACCAAGAAGAAGAGAAAAGGGGGGCCCGCGCTATCCCGCCTAGCTTTATCTCCACCGAACGTTTGTTGCAATGAAAAGCCCACCCGGGCCTTGGGCTCTTGTTTGTGGCCTTCAAGTCAGCTTCTCACTGCCAAGGGTGTGATCATCGCTCATGAGCTGATCTCGGCCCTCGGTGGCGCCCATACTTTTTAAGAGGTTTTTCTTTTCTTTCCTCCCTCTTGTAGTTGACGCGGAATCGCGAGAAGGAGGCGGGGTGAAGGAGAGCCTCACCTCAACAGGGCAGGTCTACGTATCTAACGCACAGACCCTTATGACTTTTGGGGGGGGGCCTTGGGCTTGGAGACGGGGGGACGTTGGCGCGAAGGACCTTTATCAGTGGACATGTGATATGTATGGCGGTGCGGCTAGGCTTAGCGAGCCTTGGGCTTTCTTGTCTTGTTTGGGCATGCCTTGCAGACCAGACGTCGGGGGGGGGTGCCTGATAGGTGGATCTGAGAGGGTCGTGGAGGTGAGGGGAGGGGGGGGCACGCAAAGCTGCATGGGATTTACATGCGGGGGAAGCACATTGATATGCACAATAATCGCATGTGAGGCCAATAGTAAAAAAAGCTAGACCCTTGGAAAAAATGTCGGCCTGCGAATTGCGAATTGCGGGATATTAAGATGCCATTCTTTTGACATCACCGTGGAGGGATCCCATCAAAGCTCCCCTCGTTGACAACCTCTTCCTTGACAATTACCTCCTCCTCCTTCTTGACCTCTTCCTTTACTATACTCCCGTTCTCCTCAAACTTGACTGTCTCGGCCTTGATCTTCCTGCCCTCAATCACCTTCTTCCTCTCCGCAGCCTTGCAGAGACCGTCCAGCCCAAGCTCGCAGTCGCCGCACTTTCGTCCCACGGGAAGACACACCGTCTGTCCGAACCCGACAAGCAGGAAGTTGATCTCGCGCCACCGATCCTTCGGGAGCCACGACTGCAGCGCCAGCCGCGTCTCTTCGGGACTCTTGGTCTTGTTCCAACCCCAGAGGTTGGTGATGCGGTGAACGTGTACGTCGACGCCGATGCCCTCGGTACGATCCCACGCGACCGATAAGCAGAGGTAAGCCATCTTCGGGCCTACGCCCGGGAGGGCAGTGAGACCCTCTATCGTATCAGGGATATCGCCATTCCACTCGTCTCGTAAGATCTCGGCCGCCTTTTTGATATATCTGCCGGCTGTCAGCGATATGCCTAATCGTAATTTTTTTTTTCCTCCGACTATTTCATTACTGACTTTGTCTTATTGTTGTGAAATCCGACTTGCCAAATCATCTCGTTCAGTAGCTTTGGGTCTACAGCCAAGATATTGTTGAGATTCAACCCCACTGGCGCACCAGGCTTATAAGGCGGCAGTTCTGTCTGCAACTTCTTCATAACCACGGCGTTGACCGTATCCTTGGTCTGGCTCGACATCATGAGAGCGATGAGCGTGTGGAACCTCTGATCCTTTGGCGAGGCGTTCCTGTCAGCCAACCTTTCGCAGCCCATGGTATCGACGGCCGAGGGATATGCCGGTCCGCCGGGCATGCGCATCCTCCTGACTCCGTCGTACATCGCTTCCCAGTCCGACGGCGCCGCCACAGTAGTCTCCCCGGTTGAGGCATCCGTGACCTTCCGTGCCGGTTTGCGGCTACGCGACGATTTCTTCGTAGGGGGCGATGAGATAGTCTCGAGAGTGTCTTCGGCGAATTCGGCTTTGATCACCGTAGGCGAAGAGGGAGTGACGCGTCTGCGCTTTCGGGCAGGAGTCGACAAGGCATCTTCGATGTCGGGGGTCGTTGAGCTGTCATCGCCTGCGGAGTTGGTGCCGTAGGCGAAGCGGGCGAGCGAGGAGCGCGTCGTTCGACGAGGTGGTGACAGAGGTGCTGATGATTTGCGATCGAACAGCTTGGACGCTTCCTTGGACACTCGTGAGGTCCTCATATCGGCCTGGTAAACTATGCGACTGCCAGAGTTGTCTTTGATGCATGACTTTGATGATAGGGGTCTCGGCTCTCGCCGGCCACGAGGCGACGCTTCTAACCACTGCCAATAGTGCTAAAAAGCCGACGTGACGCTTCTCGGCGTTTACCCTAGGTCATCGGCCACTCCCATGTTTGTGAAACCCAAAGTAATCATAGTAGTAGCTCATCATAGTGTATTGGAGTATAGATATCGTAGTGACAAGAGCGAAATGTGACTGAATATTTCAAATCATAAGTAGGACTTGCTAATCACGAGGCGTCGAGTCATTAGTACAAGCGGCAGCGAGACTGAGATACGATACTGATTTCGGAGCAAGGTTTCACCAAAACCAAAACTCATCCTATCAATTGAGAAAATAATGACACAAGCATACCATTATGATCGCCATGGCTTATTCCGCTTGATTATTTGATTGTGCAAGGCTATTAGACATGCTTTTCAAGTTGTTCTTATTAGTGAAGTTAAACAGTACTCCTTCTTTACAGAATTAACCCAACTCATTTAAACTACAACCGGCAACAAGACCACTACTAGTACTACCTCAGCTCTAGGCAATCCGACATTACGGACAAAGGAGCCGATCAGGTGCTCATTATCTCACACTGATTTAAACACTACGAGTCTCCCCCCACCGGGGATCACTCGGGATTCGCAATGTAGTAGAACACGCCATCTTTATGCGGAAGTAGCGTCGTGGACCGTTTTGGGTTGTTGCTTGTAGAACGGTGGCCGCCCATCAAGGTGCTTACGGAGTGCACTACCCTACAAGGTTGAGCAACTGACTCGGGATGATGCAACATTATCTCGGCAAGACCAACAAGGCAGATTCCAAGTTTACTTTCTTCCTTTCCTTTATTGTCATTTTCATATTCATTGTCATCATCTACCTTTTGTTACAAATGCCAAACTGAGCTGGCGAGCTGACTTGAATTCCCATAACTTTTACAGCTTGCGCATATCAACGACAGCGCGAATGCAGTCGCCAGCCTTCATGGTCTCGAAAGCATTGTTCATCTCGCCGAGGGTCTTCCGGTGGGTGATGAACTCATCCACCTTCAAGGCGCCCTTCTGGTAGTCCGAAACTAGGTCATTCATCTGAGAGCGGCCCTTGATACCACCAAAGGCACAGCCCTTCCAGACACGACCGGTAACAAGCTGGAATGCTTTTGCAGCAGTCAGTATAATATTATTTGTAGGTGTTGGGCTCCTCGGGTCGGACTTACGCCTAGTAGAAATCTCTTGGCCAGCAGCAGCAACGCCAATGATGATACTCTGTCCCCAACCCTTGTGGCAGGCCTCGAGAGCCGCACGCATCACCTGAACATTACCAGTACAGTCAAAGGTGTAGTCGCAGCCACCATCGGTCATCTCAATCAGCTTATCAACAATCGACTGCTCCTTGAGGTCGTTGGGGTTAACGAAATCGGTGGCACCGAACTGGGTCGCCCACTCCTTCTTGGCAGGGTTGACGTCGACAACAATAATCTTCTTTGCCTTGTTAGTGACGGCACCCTGAACGACAGAAAGCCCGACGCAGCCGGCGCCGAAAACAGCAACGTTCGAACCCTCCTCGACGTTGGCTGTCACACGGGCAGCACCATAACCGGTGGTAATACCGCAGCCGAGCAAGCATGTGCGGTCCATGGGGGCCTCGGGCTGGACAGCAACGACGGAGATATCGGCAACCACGGTGTACTGAGAGAAGGTCGAGGTACCCATGAAGTGCAGAAGATCTTTGCCCTTGCACCTAAAGCGCGAGGTGCCGTCGGGCATGACACCCTTTCCTTGTGTGGCACGGATCTTGCCGCACAGGTTGGTCTTGCCGGACTTGCAGAACTTGCACTCCCCACACTCAGGGGTGCTGAGGCGTCCATCAGCCGTGGTCGCATCGATGAACATTCATAAAATCAACACTTACTACAGGGGGATGACGTGGTCACCAGGCTTCACGTTGGTGACGCCCTCGCCAACGGACTCGACGATACCAGCGCCCTCGTGTCCGAGGACGATGGGGAAAGCACCCTCAGGGTCCTTGCCCGAGAGAGTGTACGCATCTTTGTTTCATCAGCTCTAGCTCTGTGCAGAGAGTACCGACGATGATGTCAAACCTGTGTGGCACACGCCAGTGTAGTACACCTGAAGACGGACCTCGTTGGCCTTGGGAGGGGCGACTTCGATATCCTCAATGGAAAGGGGCTTGCCGGCCTCCCAGGCGACGGCGGCCTTGCAGGTGATTGTCTACAGCCAGGTCAGCGCTGAGTCGTGATGCATCATGACGGTCGCGATGAGGGGTCATAGAGGGGTAGCTCCAGCTTGAGCGTGGGTGATTGGGCGACCTCCTTACCTTGCCAACGGTAGCAGCCATGGTAATTACAGTTGAAAGTCAAGAAAGCTACTTTTTTTTGCGACAAAGATTAGGGATACGTTGAGATGGTACGGGAAGAAAAGAGGGATGCTGAATCTGTTGTACAGTGAGGTATGGGCTGGGCTCTTAAGTGTTCAAGCTCGATGATTCTGAACGCCGGTAAAAATCCGAATTGGTGACGACACATCCACATACCGCAGCGCCGAGTCGGAGGGTAGGGGCGCTGAGATCACAGTTAGGTAAATAACTCCAATTTATCACGTTTGGCCACTGGCACCTAACGCCTTTCTTGCCGCGGCGCCAAAGTCACGAGAGTAGCCGAGTTGGTCCCTCCATCCATTCCCTTGAACCTTACCCCGCCGATGAGGGGCCTATCAATCAAGGGAGATGGGCAAGCCTCCATGCAAGACTTGCCAATTGATTTCTGTTTAGGTAAAAAAGGTATCGAATTAGACCCCGACATATCTCCTAATACATCTTCGTATCTACTTAGATTAAGTAAACCGACGATAATTGATAAGCTAGTAGGTACTATAACAACCCCTAGACACTCGCTTCACCCCAGTGTCGACTCCGTAGTGCTTCTGGAATGATTCTCTTATCTCCCTTACCTAACCCGGCGTTTGGTCCGTGACGCCCGATTCTCGTGCTCCCTCATTGGACACTGGAGTGCGGAGATCCGGCAATATGGAAAGTGAACCCGATCACGTTACAGGTGCGGGAAAGTGGGAGACGCTGAGAGAATCGGTTCTGCATTTCAATTAAGCATCATGTCACGCGGAGCTTGTTCGAAACTGGCCTTGGGGAAGAGGGGGGGGGGCTGGCAACTGTCGGCAGAACTTCGGGGAATGCTTCAGGTGCCGCCTTTGTGCGGTTGCTCGGGTCGCGGTTCTTGCTGGCCTTAGCTTAGCGGTAGGAGCTTCCAAAAAATCCAAGCGCGTTTTGCCCTTGTTAATGAATGAAGACCTTCCATTGGAAACTCTCTGATCGCAACCTACGTACTACGCCCGCCTGCGCTGTTCCCGATACCTTACGCATCGACAAAATATCACGGGGGAGATACATGTTCTTATTTCCCGTAGCCGACAACGAGCAATCTTGATCTGGCCGCTGGCGGCTGCGGCTGGCGCAGGTCTTGAACGAGTCTCCTCTTCCGACAACGCACACCTCAACGATCCGCCGTGACGGGATTCACTGATCATGGCACACCGATTTATCGTACCGGATTCAAGTCCGCCACCCAGTCCTGCGCCATCGACACCAGCCAAGCCGAGCTTCAGCTTCTCAGGACTGGGCGAGCATCCGACAACCACACCCGCTGTACCACCGCCTCCGTCCTCTGCAGGATCCTTCACACCGGCTGGTGCCCCTTCCGAGTCGTACTTGGGTAGCTCCATCATGCGCGGCGTGGGCCCGCATAATCAGTCAACTTTTGGATCGCAATCACAAAACTCCCCCAAGAGTCTATTCGGTCGTAGTGACGCCTCGAATGGGCCTCTTGGTCGCTCAATTAGAGGAAGTCAGAGACAACCTTCGGGCTTGAGCCGTCAATTCAACGTTAATGATGACGAAGATGAAGCTGAGGAGAAAGAGGAGCAACCTGAAGATGCCGAAGGGGAAGAAGACTACGCGCCTCGAGGCAGCCTTTTCAGAATGTCGCACCCGCCGGATGACGAGCGCGAAGACGATACCCAACTTGAGATTGAGAACTACTTAAAGCAAGAAATGGAGGCAGACAGGAGTGTCTCGGAGGACGATTACGATGATGGAGAAGACGAGGAAGAATATGAGGATGAGGAAGAGTACACTGAAGAGCTGGAAGACGACGGGGACATGTTCCTCAACATGCGACATGATGACCGCGGGTATGGGAAGCCACCTATAGGCGATACGGAGGAAGATCTCTTGATGCTCAACACTCCCGCAGCAACGGAAAAGGTCAGGAAGGAGGCTGAGAGTGTCTTTGGGAGATCGACTCGCTTTGGTGGGTCCGTAGGCGATCTTGACCATCAATACGAAAGCATCGCCAAAAACCTATACAAGCAGCAGCCGATAGCCAGGGTTACCGAGCCAACACAGCTACTGTTGAAGACGGAAGATCTCGTTTGTCGCCTGTACAACGAAGGTGTCGGCATGGAGGAGGATGAGGGAAGGATGGACAACTCACTCGCCAACATCAGCTGTCTTCTTGCTGAACTCTGGGACACGTTCGCGCGGGACGAGCTGCCGCCGCCAGAAGGAGAGGAACTAGCGTCTATTGGACCAGCAGAGAATGAAGAACCATTCGCCAAAGCCTCCTGGATCGCCAACCTTGTCCTCCGGCTTCACCACACTCGTGTCAAGGGAACTTTGGGCGAGGAAACCACGCCACCAGTACCTGAAATCCTCTTCGACTGGATGCATCTGGTCCATGACCCCGACCCGGATCAACTAGCTAAATGCCTCCGCTATAAGCCCAGCCCCGCTTGCCATCCATTGTTCTGGCAGACCGTGCAGCATTCTCTCCTTCGAGGCAACGTTCACGGCGCCTCTGAATTACTCAGAAATGCTGGATGGGAGCACGTCAGGAAGAGCGGGCGATTTGGAGAGCCCTCTTACGTTGGACAGGCCCTAGAGAATGTTCGAAGATTTACACAGGCAGCTTGCGACACCCTGGACCGCTGTCCTGCAGCAGACGGAGATTGGGATATCTACAACAGTAGCTGGACTTTGTTCCGTATCCAGGCCAAGGGATCCCTAGACAGGATGACGCTGTTCGCTGAAGGAGAGGCTCAGGCTGCCCGGGAGTCGGCTAGCGGCTTCCGCTTGATGTCTGATATGGCAAGGAAGGCGTCGAGTCAAATTCCCTGGGACATCTACGAGAGTTTACAGATTGTCTATGACATTGTCTTAGGGCGACCCGAGGCGATTCTGGAGATAGCTCAAGACTGGTGCGAGGCTACGGTAGCGCTTAACGGCTGGTGGGATGACGAGACCTCGCGACACAAGAGCCTGCGTCTGTCGCAGTCACAGTCTCATAGCCTTCGGGCCTCCAGCCGCTTCCAGAGCTCCGGGGACTACTTCGAGCGTCTCTGCAAGGCTTTCCACCTGGCCATTAAGACAGACATGTCCCCAAACACACTCAACGCAGTGGAAGTAGCGCTTGCGTGCGTTTTTGAGGGTAACATTGAGTCTGTCATCGGGTTCCTTAGGATGTGGTCACTTCCTCTGGCGTGCTCAGTCGCTGAGATTGCCTCTCTGGGAGGATGGATGCCAGAAACTGAGGCTCCTGCGAAATTCCCAACTGACACTCTTGACGCCGAGGACCTAGTCTTACTCGGCATTTCTGAGCCTACTGCCGACGAAACGGAAGGAATGAAGGACGCTAGCCTGATCATGTACGCAAGAGAACTGGCCGGCATCGATCGGCTCTCACCGCAAAAAGATGGCTGGGAGATGGCTATTCAAGTTCTTGGGCGGATGGATCTGCCTGAAAAATCGGAGGATACGGTTGGAGAGTTGCTCCGCGACCTGTTGGCTACACTGAACGAGCACTCAGCATCGACAGTGGATAAGATTTGGGAGATTCTAAACGACCTTGGCATGATCAGCTTTGCCGAGGAAACAGCTCAGGTATGTTTTGCCACGTTGCGTCTGCATGGTTGAGGACTAACAAGACACTAGACCTTTGCCGATATCTTGTCTAAGGAGTCGCACCGATACGGAGAAGCTTTATGGTACTACGCTCTGTCACATCAACCGGACAAGGTGCGGGAGGTCCTGAACCTACTCATTTCATACTCACTTGTTGAGTCGACTGTCTACCCCCCAGAAAAGGATCTAGATGAGGAACTTAGAAGCTTGCTCCGCGCGCGTACTGAAACTCTCGAGCGACATGCGAAGCAGGATCTTGAGGCTGCACAGCTGCTGGGGCGTATGCTTAGTGGGTATGCCACGCTGCGCAAGTTCTACGAGCTGCGGGATCAACTGAAGCCGGGCGATTCAACCAACAAAGCCCTAATCACAAAAAAGCAGGCTGTGGCTGCACTTACGGCAGTTATCTCTAGCTCCGACGATAACATCCGCGGAGGACTCTACGACGAAACGCGAGACGCTGTAGTCAGCGAGGACTTCCTACTAGCCCTACTCGGAGAGGCTTCGGTGTTAATCAATCAGACCCCAGCACTGATCACGCTGGACCAGATTGATGTTCTGCTGAAGGCTGTCGAAGATATCCAGACTGTCAGCTCGAGGATATACTCCACTTGCGAGGAGTTCTTTGACCTGGTCCTAGGGTCCGGCCATGGGAAACAGGTTTCGGGTCCGGCTGACCTAGCAAAGTCGACGTCTTCCCTGAGTGGCAGTAGCTATGTCCTAAGTGGTAGTTCTCTGTTGATGAGCCAGATGCAAAATTCGGGCACTACAACAAGGGGCTGGGATTGGAGGAAGTCGGTTCCTGCTACAACAAAAGCAGACGAGATTCTACGCAAGCTGAGGCTGGGATTGGCCAAGGATTTGGCTGGGTTATATCTGGAGGACGCAGATGGAGTAGCATTTTTCTAGATGGTATCGGACATAGGTAATGCCTGTTCAGGGCTCATGGCTGGGAGATGTATTATAGATAACGCGCAGCAGGCTCTTGACTATGGGTTTGGATGGACACATTTGGATGATCTCCATATTCAGTATCAGTTTCAGCAGATAGAGCATTTTATCAAGTGTACTCGGTACAATGTTGACTCAGGTGAAGCCGACTTCCCGCGGTTAACGTCTTTGCAACGGCGCCGAAGACCGGCCGGCAGCGACCCCACTAATGGCTCGGTAGCTCCAATCCGATGGCACGAATTGACAATGACCATCCAAGTGCCTCCAGTGTCCCAAAAATTTCCCCCATCACCCACCATCGACTTATCCACGGGGAGACGGGCAGGACGAAATGGCCCCGATTGAACTCGCCAGTCGTTCTGGCGGTGCCATGATGGTGAGTATGTATCTTCGCGTATACTGGCATCAAACTAATAATCTTGTAGCAAGCCCTTGGTCGTAGCGCCGGCCTCGGAGCAGCTCGCTCTCGAGTTCCAGCAGTCACCCACGCCGCAGACTCTCGACGCTGTCTTTCAACAGCACGTTCACTACCGCCCACGTACGAGCGTCTCTTTAACAAGTACACTGAGGTTCGTCGGGTGCTTGGCAAACAGCGCCTCACCCTCGCGGAGAAGATCCTGTATAGCCATCTCGATAACGTGGAGGAGTCGCTGCTGAGCAACACGGACAATGGGCGCAGCATCAGGGGCAAGGCCAACTTGCGCCTCAAACCCGACCGTGTCAATATGCAAGATGCCTCGGCGCAGATGGCTCTGCTACAATTCATGTCCTGCAATCTGGAGAAGCCCGCCATTCCCGCCAGTATTCACTGCGATCACTTGATTGTTGGGTCCAAGGGCGCAGAAGATGACTTGACTGTTGGTATCGAGACTAACAAGGAGGTTTTTGACTTCTTGGAGTCTGCTGCTAAGAAGTACGGCATGGATTTCTGGCCTCCTGGTGCTGGCATTATCCATCAGACCGTACTCGAGAACTACGCTCTTCCGGGCCTCATGATGTTGGGCACCGACAGCCACAGCCCCAACGCTGGCGGTCTTTCGACAATCACCATCGGTGTGGGTGGAGCTGATGCCGTCGAGGCTCTAGTTGGTGCGCCGTGGGAGCTCAAGGCGCCCAAGGTTCTGGGTGTCAAGCTGACGGGCAGGCTGAACGACTGGGTCGCTCCTAAAGATGTCATCCTAAGGCTGGCTGGTGAGCTCACCGTGCGCGGGGGTACAGGCTCCATCATCGAGTACTTTGGCCCCGGTGTAGAAACTCTGAGCTGCACTGGCATGGCGACCGCCTGTAACATGGGCGCAGAGGTTGGAGCCACGACATCCATCTTCCCTTATACCGAGGCGTCTGCTCGCTACTTGCACGCCACCAGCCGTGGGCAGGCCGTCCAGAACATTGAGGCCCTGCAGAGCTTCCCTGGTGCCGGCGCTGGAGAGGATGCTTACTTCCGCTTCAAGGCCGATGAGGGCGCCGAGTACGACCAGGTCATTGAGATTAACCTCTCTGAGCTGGAGCCTCACATTAACGGCCCCTTTACCCCTGATCTTGCTACTCCCCTCTCCAAATTCAAGGACGCCGTCAAGGAGCAGCAATGGCCCGAGAAGCTTTCCGCTGGCCTTATCGGCAGCTGCACCAACAGCTCGTACGAAGATATGACTCGCGTTGAGAGCCTGCTCAAGCAGGCACAAGCGGCCGGTCTTAAGCCATCCGCGGACTTCTACGTCACCCCCGGCAGTGAGCAGATTCGCGCCACTCTCGAACGTGACGGCACGCTGGAGACGCTCGAAGGCGCCGGCGGCATTGTCCTTTCTAACGCCTGCGGTCCTTGCATTGGCCAGTGGAAGCGCCAGGATGGCGTGACCAAAGGCACCCCCAACGCCATCCTTACTTCTTACAACCGTAACTTCCGCGGTCGCAACGATGGGAACCCTGACACAATGAACTTCCTTGCCTCGCCAGAGATTGTTACCGCCATGGCTTTTGCTGGTTCTACGACGTTCAACCCCATGACTGACACCCTCAAAACCCCTGATGGCAAGGACTTCAAGTTCTCCGCACCCCATGGTCTCGAAGGTCCTCAGACTCCCTTCGAATCAGGCAACCCCTCTCTCGGAGTCCTATCCCAGCAGCATGACCCCAATGCCAAGGTCGTCATCTCTCCTACCTCTGAGCGCCTTGCCTTCCTCGACCCCTTCCCTGCTTTCCCCAACTCTGATCTCTCTGGTCTGCGTGTTCTTGTCAAGATCACCGGCAAGTGTACCACTGACACCATCTCCGCGGCGGGCCCGTGGCTCAAGTACAAGGGCCACCTGCCCAACATTAGCACCAACACCCTCAACACTGCTATCAATGCTGAGACGGGCGAGGTCAACGTTGCGTACGATAGCCTCGACAATGGTAGCAAGCACACGATCCCCGACCTCGCCGCGCGCTGGCGCGAGCGTGGTCAGGAATGGCTCGTTGTTGCTGAGCACAACTACGGCGAGGGCTCCGCTCGCGAGCACGCGGCACTGCAGCCACGATACCTAGGTGCTCGCATCGTGCTCGTCAAGTCGTTTGCCCGCATCCACGAGACCAACTTGAAGAAGCAGGGCGTTGTACCCTTGACGTTTGCGGATGAGGCGGATTACGACAGGATCCATGCCGGTGATGAAGTCGCTACGGTTGGGCTGTACGAGATGCTGCAGAACGGTGGCAAGGGCGAGGTGCAGGTCAAGGTCACGAAGCCATCTGGAGAGGAATTCTTGATCTCGACTAAGCATGCCGTGACCAAGGACCAGGCTGGTTTTATCCTTGCTGGCAGTGCCTTGAATCTGCTTTCCAAGGGGTTGTAGAGCGATGATAGACGAACCAAAAAAAGTATTGATTAGAAGGGGTTGATATCCTGATTGGCGTTTACTAGACTTGGGGGCTGTTGACATAGAGGATCTTGCATTTGTATATATTTTCAACTGGACCAAAGTCCCACTATGAGCTATGTATAGCACTGATGAAGCACCTCTTTCATTAATCAGTTTCGACTTACGTATAAGCGGCGACGCACCAAATCTAGGAGAAAGCAGGTTAGCTCAATGTTTGAACACGATGCAAGATAAACGTGAACAAGTTAGGGGATTTCGAAGTCAGATCTTTTCAGTTATAAAACCTTCATTCCAAAAAACACAGCGGTTACCCGCTCCCCTCCACCACCAACCCCCCAAAGCTCCCAAAGTTAGTTCTCGGAGGAACTCTTTGCGTCGTGGCCTTTGGTTCCCGCATCGCGTAGAGGCAGGGGTGGGCGAAGGAACTCCATTGTTACAACGCTGCGCCAAGGGCGCATCATTTCCTTTCCTCGAGAGATTGCCATAGACACAGAGCGAGCCATGGGGATGATAGGGCTGCTCTCTGCCAGACGTGAGGCAGGTGAGTTGAAAGATGGAGATGGGGAAGTGGAGGAAAGAGGAGGGGAAACGCAGAAGGTTCTGAGGGTCAGACCTTTTACCAATTCATCATTCGAGGCAGAGTGGAATGTAACGAAAAGGAGGAACACTTACCATGCGCTTAGGCGCGTCGCGTAACGTAACGCCTTTGATTAGAACCTTCAGCTTCGTTCGCTCGGAGATTCCCCCCCTAGTAATACAATGAATTTTGCATCGAATGATAGCATCCATTAAAGGAGCGGAATATCAAATCGGCGAGCGAGATCTCGTAGGCATGAGGTCGATAACAATTCCAACAAAAAGAGATGATGAATTATTAGGATTGCAAAATGGAAAAGGGTTGAAGAGGCGGGTGGGTGGTCCGCGTTTTGGCTGCGGCGGCAGGCAGAAGGTAAGTAAGTAAGTTAGGGGGGGGCCATGGACATAATATTTTAGCCTAATTGCAGCCCAACTACACTGCTAAATAGGGCCGGTATATTTTGGCGCGAGAGCTTAGCCCCACCAAAGACATCACGCCAAAACTTGTGGCACTTCACTTGAATGTTAACACCTAAACCGAAGCCAATGCCGGCGTGGGGAGACATCTCGAGTTGGCCCTATTTTCTTCTTATTTTCTTATTCACTTCTTTCTAATCTTTTCTATTTGGCGAACATAATCCGAAGACGGTCCAACTCTCCTAATTACCACAATCATACCACGAAGGTGCATAGTCATTCAATACGACTGAAGCGCAACAACGAGACCACCCCCGCCAACGAACCATGGACTTTCTCAAGTCTGCCGTGGCCTCGGCCATGGCCACTGGTCCCCCGTTCCCATATACCTTTGGCGACAAGGTTGACATCGACGAGTCCATCTGGACACTACACAATGGAACAAAAAGGGTGCGCCTCAATCGTGACCCCCGCTGGAAAAGGGGGGGAGAACTAGAGGCGAATCATGTATACTAACGCTACGTGCGCCCTTTAGGAGGACGGTTC
Source organism: Trichothecium sympodiale (assembly GCA_003012115.1). Classification (NCBI taxonomy): domain Eukaryota; kingdom Fungi; phylum Ascomycota; class Sordariomycetes; order Hypocreales; genus Trichothecium; species Trichothecium sympodiale. The sequence goes on from PXOB01000329.1 coordinate 13,734, forward strand.
AAACTGTAGCATCTTTGCATTCGATATCCCGGCCAATAAATCACGTTTGCCGTTAGCGAAAAATGCGCTCAAGAAGCTGCGTATATTCCGGCACCCCGGTGTGATCAAGGTGCTTGACTCGGTCGAGGTCCGTTCGCGCGCACACTTTCGAATGCGAGGTATTGAGAGGACTAACGGAGAATGGGAATAAGACCGAGACATACATATACATTGCGACGGAGCGTGTCGTTCCTTTAAGGTGGCACGTCAAGAGGAAGAGCCTCACACCTGAGACGATCAAATGGGGACTGCACAGCATCGCGGTATGCGCTTTCCCAGACAGAACCTCTCGATCAACTCGAATAACAAAGCTGATACGGTGCTACAGAGGACAATCAAGTTTATCAATAGCGACGCGGGGTCGATCCACGGAAGCCTCAAGGTCGGCTCTGTATATACATCAGAGAGCGGAGAATGGAAGCTGGGAGGGCTCGAGGTTCTCAGCAGCGTAAAAGACGACGAGGCCACCATCTACGTGGGTTGATATTTTTTTTTTTTTTGAGAAATACTGTGGTCCTCGAAGCTTACCTTTAGTAGACATATGGAAGTCTTGTACCGGATGCTGGACGGTATGCGCCGCCTGAGCTGGCTCAGGGGGGTTGGGAGGTGATCAAGAAGAACCCTCAGACAGCAGTCGATGCCTACAATTACGGTACTTTGATCTTTGAGGTTTTCAATGGCGACTACATGGGAGGCGATCAGGCTGGTCAGACCAAGAACGTTCCTCCAACGATGCATTCGAGCTACCGACGACTTTGCAATGCAAACCCCAAAGCCCGCATTAGCGTTAGCAACTTCCTCGACCAGGGCTGCAGATCAGGTTCATTTTTCGACAGCTCTCTGATTAAACTGACCGAAGGAATTGACAACCTGGGGGTCACATCCCCCGAGGAGCGAGAGCATTTCCTTGAGTGAGTTAATATCTAGATCTTACTTGGATGCAGACGCTGACGGATCTTTCCCAGTGACTTGGACCAGGCTTCGGAAGATTTCCCTGAGGAGTTCTTCAAGATGAAGGTCCTTCCGGAGCTGATGAAGTCGGTCGAGTTCGGCGGCGGTGGCCCCAAGGCTCTCACCGTAGTCTTGAAAATTGCGGCCAAGCTTCCTAATGATGATTTTGATACGAAGGTGACGCCTTTCGTCGTGCGCCTCTTCGGCAACCCTGATCGTGCATTGCGTGTCGCGTTGCTGGACAGTCTACCGTTGATGATTGAACGTTTGCCTCAGAAGATTGTTAATGACAAGATCTTCCCGCAGATGGTATGGCTCCGGCTAGCCCTCAAATCCTGGGACGTGCAATGCTGATAAATAAACCTAGGTTACCGGATTCACTGACTTGGCTCCCGTTGTGCGAGAGCAAACCCTCAAGTCTGTCTTGGTCATCATTACCAAGCTCACAGATCGCACCATCAATGGCGATCTATTAAAACAGCTGGCAAAGACGGCCAACGATGAACAGCCCGGGATCCGTACCAACACTACAATCTGCCTAGGAAAAATTGCCAAGAACCTTGGTACATCCTCCAGATCCAAGGTTCTCATTGCAGCTTTCACCAGATCTCTCCGCGATCCTTTTGTTCATGCAAGGAATGCTGCCCTTATGGCTTTGGGCGCGACTGTTGAGCACTTCTCTGATGAGGACTGCGCTGCCAAGATTCTGCCTGTAGTTTGTCCTCTTGTCATCGACAAGGAGAAGATTGTCCGAGACTCTGCGAATCGCACAATCGATACGTACCTGCAAAAGGTTCGCAAGGCAGCTGATGATATGCCTGAGACAGCGCTTCCACCACCTCAGGCTGCGGGAGGCAACGTAACACCGCGCATGGGAACACCACAAGCGAGCGAACAATCCGGCGGTGGTTGGACGGGGTGGGCAATCTCTTCCTTCACCAACAAGCTATCGGCAGCCGCAGGAGACATGCAGTCGGCGAATGGCACGCCTGCTGCGACTTCTTCAGGGCCGGAAGCCAAGAGGCCGGTGATAGGCTCGACAGCTTCGGCTTCTGATCTCCACCGGCAGGCTATTTCATCGCCTCCTGCGACGTCTCGGGGTTCTTCGCCGAATCCCTCGGCTATTGCATCAGCGTTTGCGCCACCGGATGACGGTACAGAAGACGAAGGCGACGCGTGGGGGGATATGGGCGAGATGGACGAGAATGATGGCTTCTCCGCGGCACCACCTGCGTCAAGCAAACCTGCGGTGGTTGCCTCGGCCACACCTTACGACGAGAGTGAGCCAGATTTTGAGGGGTGGCTAGCAGCGCAGGCACAGAAGAAGAAGCCAGGCTCAAAGCCACTGCCGAAGGGGTTAACCAAGTCAGCGTCCCCGACGGCAAAGAAGCCCGCTGCCAAGCCGGCAGCGAAGCCCATAGTCGCTAAGAAGAAGATTGACTTGAAGCCGAAAGATGATGACGATGATGAGGGATGGGGTGATGGCTGGTAGAAGGCTCATTTATTCGTTATTTCTCCTTCTTTGAATAAAGGGAAAGGGGCGTGGGAGCTGTGCATTCGGCCCCCTGATTTACATAGAGTAGTCAAAGTTAGGCGTATGGAGTTTATACCGGGGATGCACATATGCTGCACATATTAAATGTACTGGAGCATGCAGAATATTACCAGTGCGTCTGGAGATGCTTTGGCGGATCATATTTGAAGCAGATATTTTGATTTATATGATTTATCTCCTCTAAGCCCCCCTATTCGTAGGTAATGTAATTAATTGCATGTACCTAGTTTGTACATAAGTGCTGATGATGAGGTCTGGGGAGTTTTGAGGGTCCCCGTGGGGCGGGGTTGGCCAGCTTATCGCGATAAGCAGTTGATGGGCAAAAAATTTCCTCGACAACCAAACTTCCACGTCTTCTTCTTCGGCCAAACACATCCACCAAACTGATTGCTGCGAAATCCTAATCCACACACCAAATCAGACAAAAGAAGAAAAGGGAACAAAAAGAAAGACAAGAAAAGAAAAAGAAAAAGAAAGAACATATATGAATATAATTACTACCTACAATGGCCCAAGGAACAATCAAGAAGTCCACGGCGCGCGCGGCCCCGCCACCAAAGACGGCGCACTCCAAGAAGCAGGCGTCCAAGGTCAAGAAGAGCCTCGCGGGCAACAAGGCGCCCGGCAGCAAGATCACCAAAAAATTCACGTCGGGCATGGCGGCGCGCACAGAGGCCATGCTGGGGGAGAGGGCTGGGCATCTGGAGCTCATTGGGCAGGGGAAGAAGGCTGGTAAGAAGTCTACCATCAAGGGCGGCTCGAAGAAGTTTGGTTGAAAAGGGCAAGACATGTTGTTGTGTGGAGGGATTCTGGACTGTCTTACTGGAGGTGTTATGTTTTTGTTTTTTTCTGGTGGAATCTTACGGGCTTGTTTTTTTTTATCCTATTTGTCTTCTATTTCAAATCCTCAACTCGGATGGCGTTACACAGGGCGAAGAGGCCCGTCAGTTGCAGCTGGATAGGTCAAACGCGCGCCCCTCGGCCACGGCGGTCAATATCCCCTTGACGACCCTGAGATCCCTCTCGACGTCAACCTTCCAGTTCGAGACGGCCACCCTGACAGCCTTGCGACCCTCCCACGCCGTGCCGCTCACGTACATCTGCCTCGTGGCGTTGATGGCGTCGACGAGCCTGTCGTTCAGCCCCTCGTCCCTGGCGCGGAACAGCACGATGACGAAGACCTCGTCCAGGTCGCCGCCCCCGTTGCCGGGCAGGAGGTCGTAGTGCGGCGAATCGCGCAGGAAGGCGGCCAGGCCGCGAGCCAGCCGCGCCATGTTGGAGTAGAGCGAGGCGAAGCCCTGGCGACCCTGGTTCAGCAGCGCGGCGTAGACGGGCAGGGCGCGGAAGCGACGCGAGTTCTCGATGCCGACGTTTAGCGGGGAGGGGATGCTGCTCGAGGAGGTGCTGAGGTAGCTTGCGTTGGGATTGGTGAAAACGGACTGGAGGGTTTGGGCCGAGCGGGTGAAGAACATGCCGCAGTCATAGGGCTGTAAAGAAGGAATGAGAAGAAGATGTTAGCGCCTTTTTCTCCCGAGAGAGAGAGAGAGGGAGTATGGAGGGGGGGAGATGACGCACCACGTTGAGCATCTTGTGTCCGTCGACGGTGATGCTATCGGCGAGCTCTAGCCCTTCGTTGCGTGCTATGATGGTCTTGTACTCTTCGGTATGATCCAAGACCCTGGCGAATACACCGAATGCTACACAATTCTTCCAATCAGATGACTCTTCCTCTCACACACGCTCTCTCTCACACATAATCAATCCTTTTTTTTTTTTTTTTCTTTTTTTTTTTTGTCACGGAGCAGTAAAAATCCATCAAAACGTACCTCCATCGACGTGGATCCACGCCCCGTACTTGTCAGCCAGGTCCCTAACCTTCCTCATCTCCTCCACCCCCGCGATCGAGTACCGCCCCGTATTTACCTCGCCGGCGCTGAGCGCAATGATGCTCGCCGTCCCGGGCCTCCGCAGGTGCTCCTCGACCGCGCCAAGGTCGAGCCTCCACGGCTCGTCGCCGCCGACGGCGAGCTGCTTCACGGACCGCCTGCCCAGGCCGACGATGCTGGCAGCCTTGGAGAGCGAGCTGTGCGGCACGCTCGTCAGCACCTGCACCTCGGTGACGCCGGCCTCGGCGCAAGCGGCGAGCAGCCCCAGCTCCCCGACGGCCTCGTCAGCCCCCTCCGACAACCTCCGCCGGATGACCGACTCCCGCCCGCAGGCCAGCCCGAGGGTGTTGCTCGCCGTGGCGCCCGTGGTCAGCGTCCTGCCCTCCCATCCTCCTCCTCCCCCCAGCCGGAGCAGGTCCGCCAGCATCCGCAGGCACGCGTCCTCGACCTCTGTGGCGATGGTCTGGCCCGGGAGGTGGACCTGCACGTTCTGGTCGGCGTGCGAGACGACGTCGTCGGCCCACTGCGCGACGGGGAGGACCCCGCCGGTGACGAAGCCGTAGTAGCGCGAGCTGCGGGACTGGCCCGACAGGGCGGGGATGATGGAGCCCGTGATGTGGTCGGCCACGGCCTCGGCGGAGTTGGGGCAGAGGTATGACGACGACGACGACGAGGCGGGCAGGGAGGAGCGGGCGGCTTCGATGAGGGCAGGGTCGGGGAGCGTTGGCATGTCCGGGTTGGAGCTGTGCTGCGACTGTATCCAGGCGAGGCGGGACTGCTGCCACTCCTGGTTGAGAAACTCCTGAGGCATGATGATGATGAGGGGTTTGATATGGAGAGAAAATCTACTTGACCATCTATTAAAGAATCAACGTTGATACTTGATTCTTTTGTTTCGCCTTGAAAAAAATGAGCTTTCAGGGCAGGGTGTCTGGAATGGTTTTATACATCAGCCCATTCTTATGTAGTTGTCGGGAGTAATACGGTATAGTATATATATGTCGACAAAAGGCCACGGCGGACCGGGACCGGCTTCGCTTCGGCCCCACAGCTTCATTCAACGGCAGGAGTTTGCGAGGCTAAGGCAAAGGAACCAAAAAAAAAAAAAGAAGAGTTACTACGGAGTACTCCGTACATGTAGTAGGGAATGACTCCTGAGTACGGAGTAGGTAGTACCTATCATCAGGGTCCCGGCACGGCACTGCCAACTCCGTTGCGGTCTAAAACCTTGCCATCTCGGGAAATAGGATTTGCAACTACAGAGGTCTGGAAAAGGTAGGTCGAGAAAACAGCGGATGAGCAAATGAGTCAAAGCAGGTTGACTGACTGTCCCCGTCTCATCCACATAATAATCGCTGAAATTTGCATGTGTATTTCTAGCCCCCCACCTAAGCCAAAAAGTTTGAAGCAATATTTATACGTGAGGTAACCCCCCTTCTAGAAGTTCTATTCAAACAACAAAGCGTGAGCGATCCAAATCTCCCGCCATCTTGTACAAGCGCTCCCCCCTCCCCCCCCCAAAAAAAAAGAAGATGGCCTGGAATCAATTATCCAAGCGGTAATTCAAAAATATGTAATAACAGACGGGTAATGCGCGTATGGACCCCCTCGATTTTTTCGCCCTCGGCGTGTATTCCCTCCACAGCAGCACCAATAGTAGCAAACAGCAACAACAGAACGGAAAACCCTCTTCACAGCTTGGCGCTCTCGCCGACGGTGCCAATCTTTAGCTTTTCGCCATACTTCTCGAGGACGTGCTCGTTGTGGTACTTCCAGAAGGACTTGGTGGCGTTCTTGCCCGCGAAGCGCTTCAGCATCTTTGCGCCGCCGGGGTGCTCGTCGAGGAAGTCTTGCGTTTCGCGCGTCACATTGTTAGCCTCCATTTCTGCGCCCGGGTAATAGGTAAATGCAACGTATTCGAATGCGCATTCGTTCGTTCCCAGGGAAAAGGTGAGGAAGGGAGGATGAAGAAAAAAAAGTAAAGTAAGAAGCAAAAAAACTCACTCGAGACATCATAGACGTCATTCTCGACAATGAGCCAGTAGCCGTTGGTCTCGTCCTTGTGCTTGGCGACCTCGGCGGTGGTGTACGTCTGCGACATGGCTTCGACGGCGGTGAGATGTTCCTCGGCGTGAATTTGAAACAATTAAAGATGTCGCGTTAGGTCCCCAAGGGTCGGGTGAATGTCGAAACAAAAGATTGCAAAACAAACGGGGTCTGAGATGGAGGGAAATTGAGAAGATTGTACAATCGGGTGGGAAGGAAAAGGGAAGAAAGGATGGAAGCGGTTTAAGATGGGCTTCGGCCCCCCAGACTTTCAGCGGAGAGTACCTCGGCACAGATGATTAACCAAGTCACTAGTCCCAGTCAAAAAAAAACCATCGACACTTTTGTATGGAAAATGTCACCAAGATGGGACGGTGCTTTTCTGGAACCCCGTGACTGAACTACTTGTACCTAGTAGTTCGGCAGCAGCCACCCCCAGACTTTGTCATGCGGCTTCCTCCGCGATCGTGTGGACGCCCTCGGACCAATGACGGTGAATCAATTGCTAAAGCATGTGGCTTAAGCGCGTTGCCGAGCACGATTTCGTGGCTGGAGCAGGTTCAAGGTGTGGCTTTGCACCGGTTTAAACTGATTTTTGATAGAAACCTTCTTGATTCTATTGTTCCTGAAGCGGCCAAATTTACAGGACGTCGCCATTGCAAGGGGCTTCGTTTGATTCCTAAACTTTTACTCAGATCGTGAAGCCTTGGCCTGGTCCGGCAGATCCACCACCGGTAGCCACGGCGTTGGTAGTACGGGGAAGATCGGCCAGGGACGTCCGTCTCAACGCCCGTGGGACGCGGAGGAGCCGTCGATTCGAAATCAGTAGGTACGATAAATCTTGTTGCCCTCCATATAGTGTCTAATTAATATACACCCCAAAGCAGCCCCAGCTTGAACAACTTCGACGGGACCCCCAACGGCTCTCTCTTCTCGAGCCTACGATTATATTTGCGCCGCGTGATAGTCTTTGGGCATGTCAGCAGTGTATATAAAGGACGAATAGTAATCTGTATTAGCAGCTGCTACCGTAATGTATCAGATACATATTTGTACATATATGTGCATGAATTGATAAGTGTACATACCGCATCCAGAGCATACATTTTGAAAACGTAGCCTATGCGTGTGTTCTCTGCCATGTTGACTCTCACCCTGTAACTACACGCACCCACCGGCCTCCGCGCATGGAGTCCCTGAACTGATCCGCCCACGCGTGCGTAGGCGCGCAGTCGCTCTCTGCCCTCTTCTGCAGCGCCTGGGGCATCCATTCTTTGAGTTTGTCGATGCGATGCTCGTTCTGCCCGACTTGTCAGAAACAAACTTGGTTCTCTCATAGGCTTGCCAACAAAAGGTGGGAGAATAAAGAAAAAAAAAACTTACAGAAGGATGTGTGCTGAGCATCTCGGGGACCTCCATGCCGCCGGCCTCCTTGAGCATGTCCATCCTCTTCCAGAACCCAATCGCCTCTCTGGGGTCGTAGCACGCCTCGGCCATCATCATGAGCCCGATGTGGTCCGCCTCGGTCTCCTGCGTCCTCGTCATGGGGAATTGGAGCAGCAGGTCGGAGAGGTACCACCCACCCGCGGCGGACCATATGAGCGCCAGGGCGAGGCCCCTCAGCGGCCCTATGAGGAAGAACAGCGAGGCCGACGTCACCCATCCCGCTATGCCGGCGGACATGCGCTCGCCCGAGTGCGCGGCGGTGTTGTGGGCGATCTCGTGGCCGAGCACGGCGGCGAGGGCGTCTTGGTTCTTGCAAATGTTTAGCAGGCCGCTGAAGACGAACAGCTTGCCTCCTGGCGTGACAAAGGCGTTGGCCGTCTCTGTGCTCATCCGCGTCAGTTCTTGGGGTATTTTGCTAGCTATCAAGTTGGGTAGGTACTGGAAAACTAACGATTCGCCTCAATGACATAAATCTCCCAGTCATTGTCCGCCATGCCGCTCACAGGAATCAACCTCGCCATGACCCTCCTCACCACGGCGACGCGGGGATCGCTCTCGGGCAGTATGCGCATGCCCTTTGCCTCGATATCCTGCTTGACGCTCTCGACGCTCACGTCCCCGATCCACTTCATCAGGTCCTCGGTCATGAAGTTGAACCGCCGCCGCCCGCTCGCGGGTATGACCTGCGTGTTGGAGAGGTAGAACAGCACCGCCGCCGCCGCGCACAGCACGGCAAAGTACTTGGATGTGCGACCCGTACCGAACTCGAGGGCGCGCTTGGCGCGGGCGGGGGAGAGGAGGGGGCGGGCGTTGCGGAGCTGCTCGTGGGGGTCCTGGTTGGGAGCGCGTCGTCGCAGACAGGTCCTTGAGAAGTGACGGGGCCGAAGAACGATGAGGGTTGCTGTCATCGACGAGGAGGGGCATGTTGAGCGTAGAGCCGTTCCGGGGCGAGCAGCAGCCAGGCACCGCTGCCCGAGCACACGGAGGGCCGACATTGGGGAGAGAAGTAATCGTAGGGTCTATCAGAAGCTAGCTCGCCATTTCTATAGCAGAGCCATGAAGGGGGGTAGGGGGGAAAGGCCACCAGAGCTGACAATCTGATGCGTAAAACTGAAGCCCACCAAGATGCTGTTTCAGGGCAAAGTCGTTCTGGCCGGTTGCGTCACCGGCATAAGCGGGTCCAAGACAAGAACTTGGCGGAGAAGTTGTAATACAACAAATACAAATACATCCATGTATCTAACCGTTACGCGTTATTACGTACCCTCCAATCAGGCACCGCACACCGCCCGCTTAGGGTACCTACAAGTAAGTAGGCCGCGCCACGCTGCTATTATTACTTGTAGGGCCCGCCAACCTGGTGCCTGGGAACCAAGCCAAAGAACCTCTCCCCGTCATGTACATAATACATAATAATACCTACCATACGACGTTCAACAAGACGGGAAACACTGCACGAACCGTTGTTTGGGCGTGCAATGTAACACTTTTTGCCCCGTGATTTTTGCATTGGGCTTGATGCTCGTTCAAAAATATCACATTCATGAAACTCCTTCGCTCTCTGTCTGCCTCTTCGTGCCACCATCACCCCCTCCTCCCCTTTCATGTCTCTCTCAACGTTCTTTTCGCTAGGATCGGTGACTTTTTTTTCCCCTTAGTTTTGAATTTTCATAGTGCTGACCCCCCCCTGAACCCTTCCCATCCAGCCTGCCACCTTCTCGCTTTACCGTCCAATCATGTTGAAACCTGCCCCTTGCGGCATCGTCGGGGATATCTCATAACTACCACTACTAAGTAAGCACCTTATGCTCTCCTAGATACCAAAGCTATACGGAGTACAAGTACAAGTAGTAGTGAGAGGGAAAAAATACCTCTCTAACCAAAGCGATGAACGATTCCAATTAAAAATCTTGCAAGTGCTTATCAATCCTCCACTGGGAAATATGTATCTCCCTACCAGGTCTTCTTGAACTATGTCGTGTCCAGGATTCCACCTCCCTTTCCCCCTGGGCTGCCTGTCTGAAGTCTTATTCGCACGTTTACGAGTAACACTGATAAACCCCACCCCCCAAAACAAGCACAAAGATCCGAACGAGAAAACACAAACTTGGCTTGTGTCAA
>PXOB01000330.1:0-12621 GCA_003012115.1 Trichothecium sympodiale
AGAGCGAGAGAGAGAGAAAGAACACCCCCAATACGGTCCAAGCGGTGGACATGCAGGTGTACTCCGTGCTCACGCTAGACCTTGACCTTTCTATCCTCAGAAGGTCAAGGATCAACATGGGCCCCAGTTTGTCTGCATTGAGTTTTGTATCTTCTCTCAACAATTCCTCTTGCTGTTACAGAAGCAACAACACGCAGATATCGTTCCTTGGCCGTGCGGGTTTTTATAGGCCTTGATGGTATGTATCGTGCATATAGGTACTCCGTATACTCCCACGTACCTTCAAACACTGATTTCTTGTGTTTTTTTACACACGTATTCCCAGTAGCGCAAGTGTCAAAAAAGTTTAGGGTCTGATCTAGCCGCCGTGCGGCATTCGCTAGCCAGATGAACGGGAAGGAGGTCACGCAAAAAAAGCCAAGTAAGTTCGTCGTTTGCCGGCAGCCACCTACGTCTTGATATTTGCGGCATATACACATCCGCGGCCACTCTAGTCGAACCTTTTGTCGGGTAATAAAAACCATGGTGTGGCTCAGATTTTTTCTATGTGTCAAGGTCCATTTGGTGAGCGTTGAAACCGTGTAAGAGAGAGAAAAAAATTTACAAACGCCCGCTGTTCTAGGCCCTCTCTATCCATTTTTTCCCCTCGCTTGGACCATTGCCTTACAATATTGAGATATACTTGTAACTAGAAACCAATAGGTCCACATCGTATTTCTCGTGGTTGAATGTCAAGATATCGTTCGCACACGCAGATAATAAATTCCATCAGTCGCCAAGTGCAGACGCAACAGACACACCCCAAAGTGGCCGGGGGTCCCTAGTTCCCCCCCCCCCCCCCCCCAACGGCCGGGAATCTCACCCCCCTTGGCCAAATCTCGCACCCCCTTCCTCATCCAAACTCTGGCAGCTGGAAAAGAGCGAGCGACGCTTGCCCCCCAAAGAATGGCAAGAAAAGCTGCAGCTGCAGCAATTCAATGCACCCCTTCCTTCCTTCAACTTGCTTCCGTCCCTGACCAACGGCGGCCATGAGCAATTGCATTTTTGAAGCGGGGGAGGCATTGACGAACTTCAGGGTCCTTTGCTAGTCTGTATGTATATGTAGTTACATATCTCTATGTGTAGACCCTTAGTTTTTGGATGGCTCAAACCCATCCGCCATACTACGAGACTACTAAGTACTTGACGTTTCATCGTGCCACCGTGCTTTCAAGACAGCTTGCTGTTGGTGATTCGCGACGGTGAAGTCTGGGCATCTTTTGGTGCTGAACAGCGCAGCATCGAGTGCGGGGACAGTATCAGCACTAGATGCAGCGGTCTTTCACCAAAGAGCTTTTGGTTCTTTCCCATTTTTCATGTTCACGATGTGACAGTTCCGGTAAGTTGCTGCGCGGTGTGATCTATGCTGTCTGCATTGGTCACCATTCGACGATTGTTGCTGACCAACGCAAATGATCACCGCTAAGAGATTTCATCTGTGTCAGCATCTTAACCAATTGGTGGGGGATGCGATTGCCCGCTTTGAGACAAATTATTCCATTGCTTTATAACATGATCAAACAAGGAAATGATAAATTAGGGCCCTGTTTCAAGTGCTGCCTTTGGCCTACACCATCTCAAGGCGTCAAGACAAGTATGTTGAGACTTCTGTACGTCGTGTGTATACAAAAAGGCACATGAGAGAGCTATTTTGAGCGGGCATGACCGGTCTAGGTGCTACTCAAGTACCTTAGGTAAGCAGCGTCGTATACATGTATGTACTTTGGGGCAGCCAAGGTCAAGGTGTAGGGGAATCTGACCTTGGACTGGAGATTGCGAATACCCTCAGTGTGGTTCACATGAGGCTTTCCCCTCCCTCCCATCTTTCCTCTGCTCTGTAACTCCGTACCAAAGTCCATTTTGGCATCACTCTGATTTCCCCACTGCCATTATGCCTCGCTCTCGCTCTCACGCACACGCACGCACGCACTTGGGGGACCTTTTTTTTTTCCTCCCCTCCAGCGCGCCACGGCAGCGAATTGCTCTGCCTGCCACACAGCCGCTAAACTGACACCGGCACTCATCTGGTGTCAGAAAACCTGGAGCTAGACGAGGCGGGTAAGATTTAGCTCCCACCCATCCCACCCGCATTTTGATGGTTGTCGTCGCCAATGAAAGTGCGGCAACTGACCCGGGGGGCTAACAATCATGTCAGCAAACCACAATTGACAGTTTTCGAGAAAGGTTCCGCCCATCACGTGACGTTTGCCTCTACCTCTTTGTCTCAACTTGGCCTTTTTTTGGTGGAAGCCTAGCAATCCGTACAAGCAGGTAATAATCAGCAAATTCTTGCCAAGCGAAGGATCGCGCGCAGTCTCCGTCACTGCCCTCTCTCAAGTCATGGAGGGACAGCTTCGTCTGGCATTGCTGAAACGGTCACGCAATCGCAATCAATCAATCAATTAATTAATTTTTGTCCCCAAAAGCCCTACACAACTAGAGGGCGATCTAACTAAGGGGGATCCGCTTGTCAAAATCGCCAGCAAACTCTCCAAGTGGGCGCTTTTCAGAAAGTCGGTGAAGAGACAAGGTTTCTCTACTTTCTCTCTCTCTCTCTCTTTCGAGCCCGAACCATTCCCGACGGTCACGAGGGGTTCGCATTGATAAAGTCCGAAACAAGACGGACAAAGTCCGCATAACAACAGCAACAATGACTCGAGAAAGATTTCACGACGCATATAACGGCTCTCTACCTCCGTACCTCCGGAACGGCAAGGGGTTAATAGGTTGGGGGCGGTTTGGACGCGAGGTGGCCAGCTGTTGAGCCCGCCGTGAGCCCGCTCTGAGTTTCCGCTGTGATGCGTGTCAAACGCCCGCCTTCCGGGTCGGTCAGCACTTGGATACCTTGGCATCCCCTCCCCTCCCCGAGTTTTCCATTCAGCAGACCCCGATTTCGTGACGGCACCTGAAGGTGTGCCGACCGAGGAGAATTTCTCAGTTATCCTTCCCTCCTCCATTTAGCTTCATGACGTCAAAAATCTCATTATTTGACGATTCCCCCCTCTAGGAAATCCCAGCTTCTTTTGGGGCTTTCTTTTCTTTTCCACCAAAAATCTCTTGGAGCGTGGGTTTCCTCCAACGGGTATTGCCCAAGTAGCGATGTCCATCCTAGCTTGTCCCTGTAGGGCGGTTTGAAGGCAGGGTCCAGGAGGGGAAGAAGGACTGCTGCTGCTCAACTTGCACGGAGTACTGGTGGTCCAGTTGTCGAACCACTGGGAAAGAGCAAGCAAGTTTGCTGAGAAGCTCAACAGCGGCCGCCAGGGCTCCAGCTTTGGGGGCTGCCAGGCGAACGAGCAGGGGGGTCGGCAGATGGGTCATCCTCACGCGTTTATGGAGTACTTGCTGGGGGCCAATCTCGCTCTGGAGAAATGGAGGGGAGTGTCGATAGTACTAGTACTAGCTCGCATTGCTTGATTGGAACAGAAGGCAAGCTCAGTTGCGAGTTACTCCGTACACACAAATTAGTTAGCTGAGAGAGAGAGAGGGGAATTTTGTCCCTAAAAATGTCTTTAATTATTACATGTACGGAGTACAACTATACTCGTACTTGTAGTCGTACTCAGCGGAATGCGGAGTACGCTTTTTACACGCTCGCAAGCAATTGCACCGAGCATCGGCTGAACTTGGAGGCAAAGATGACAAGCTGAGATTGTGGATTGGAGGGGGAGCCATGTCGAAGCAAATCATCGCATTGCGGCACAAAACGTGCGACGTCCCTTCATCTCGGCCACTGGCCGACGAAGAAAAAAGAAAGAAAAGAAAAGAAAAGATAGAAAGTCAAACTCGCCTAAACCTTGTCGTCAAAAATCTGCGGTTAACCCTTGTATTTTCCGTGTTTCGAAACGGCAAGATGATAGATAGGGTGCCTATTCCTTGCATTTCGAGGAAGTCGTTCGGTCCCGTTGCCGACAGGTGTTTGTCCGAGCACGACCAACGGCACCGACAGATGCTGGGTTGATCATTCTTGGTTGAACCGAACTGTTACCTCAAGGGCATTGAAGGAAAAAAACATATCATGTACAAGTAGGTATGTCCAGGGCCATGTACTGGGATCCCTTATCATGCATGGCATCCTGCAAAACCCGCCTTGTTACACGCCAATACCCGGGTTAAACTCACCAATGCCGCGACTGCGGGCCAAGAGGAGGGGGAATATCGGCTTTCGTTGCAGAGAAAGAGAGAGAGAGAGAGAGAGAGGCTTGATGACGTGCCCGGCAGTTGGGAATCAGGGTCCTCTTGGTGAAGGATTTGGATGGTGTGATGCCGGCTACAGGACGTTATTGGATCAAGGCGGAGGAAAGTTGCGTCAAGCTTATCACCTTCCTCGAGGCTCCCAAAGAAGAATTGCAGCGATCCGCTTTTTTTATTTTTATTCTTTGAATCAGGTTGCAAAAGAAGTGATGGCCTCTTAATCGCCCATTTACAGAGTACCGAGTCGTACCGACGAATTTAGTTCCCCCCGGTCCCTTTTAGGTCGTTACACACAAATGTTGTAGAACAAGCCTTAGCTGCCTTGACGGGATAGGCTGGTTTTTTTTTCTCTTTCACTAGGATGGTATTAGCTAGGTGAGCCAAAAATAAAGATTGGAAAGCGGCATGTGGTTGGTGAAACAAACGCCCTAATTTACTAGTCGATACCCGAATCTCTGAGACATGAGATGATGCAACAGGCAGCGAACATCACCGGCAACGAAGCAGCTGAGGCAAAAAAAAAAAAAAAAGTAGATACTAAAAACGGCAACGTGAATTGCATCAAGCCCTTGACGATTTCTCACTTTGTGGCTTGTAAATTGGTCCTAAATTGCTCACAAGCCCCTTCCCCTCACCCTCACCCCCCCTCCACCCATTTTCCTTCATGGTGGTTGTTGAGGATCTGGCTACACCAACCCAGTTTCGCGGCTATCGCCTTCGATTGTATATCCCAGTTTCCAAATCATGATTGTAGGCGGTCAAGTTCATGCGAAATGATGGCGTCAAAAGCACCGGGCAGAGAAAGGGGATCTGCGACGTCACGCATCAAACTGCCCTTGCGAGGGGAATGCACCTCATCGGCCACACACACACACACACACACAGCCCAAGGATGGGCCCCAGCAGCCCACGCGGGCATTCCGCGGAGCTCTCCACCCGCGACCTTCAGCAACGGCCCCCCTGCTCTTCCCCAGAGGACCTCTGCATTGCTCGCCGCGCCTGTTTTACATGCTAGGGTAGCTACGGAGTACTCCGTACAGTAGCAAGAAACAGTAGATATAGAAAAGCATCTAGCATATCGTGGCTTGGAACCCTTTTTTTCTCCTCTTTCCCCCAGGTTCACATAAAAAAGAAGAAGAAGAAGAAAAAGAAGAAAAAGACACGGATAGACACTTTCGGTGTGTTGATTTCACGAGCCAGGTTCGAAAACGTCCTACCTGTGTGTATCTATGTATGGAGTGCTTCGACACTCTTCCGATGAATGGAACAAGACAAACTTCAAAACATGGGGGCCGAAATATAAGATTTCGGATAATGACAGGTCTACCCGGGCAAGGCGAAGCCAAAACGCCTTCAGCTGGGGCTGCCGGCAATAAGGCACAGCAGATGAAACAAGTTCCGTCTAAAAAAAGGATACACTCAGGTGAAGCCTCGTCCAGTAGCGTTGGCCACCCACCCACCCACCCACACCACAGAACATCACACCATCTTGCCATTTCCCCGCGCAGTCATACATACAAGTTGGTAGGCTCGAGGGTAAAGGAGGGAGGGGCTCAACGCGAGGCCGGATTCCTTCAGACCCTTTTTCTCTTTGCGTTTGCGAATGAAGATGAAGCGCTTCTTTCGTGGTGCATTGATGGATTTGTTGGGTCACGTCACTGCGCATTTCACTTCTTCCTTCCAACCTTGGTGAGGAACCATTGGGACTTTGAACCCATCCCTTCCTCCCATCAAAAACCTGTCGGCGGTGATAAAAGCATGTTTGGCATATTTAAAACTAAGAAAAAGAAGGGGGAAAAAATTGGCGTGTTTGAACGTGATGTTGGATGAGAGTATTATTTCGGAGTTTTCAGACGATCCCATGTGGCCTTTCTCTCCCCTCCTCCACAAGGACTGTGACCTAAATTCGGCCACGAGGTTGAGATGGGGTGCACTGTCTACGCATCACAGTAAAGGTTAGGCGCGCACGGTGCGGCACGTCACATCGTTCATGTTGGGAAGGCCTCTTGCCTTTTTTTCCCGGTGCGCTGCGGGCTGGTCCTACTTGTAGGTGTAGTCTCGTGTTATCTTACCTGCATGAGCTAACTTGCTGCATACAAGTACTAGAGGGCCTTTGGGCGCCCCTTCCTCTCTTGATTCCCTCGAGCTAGAGAGGTAATTCTCTGCGTACATATGCTTGCATGTTGGCTCATGTCTCGCTCGTGGCGAGTCAGTCGGGAAGGTCAAAACAGAGAAGAGGAAATAAGGGACCTGCAGAAAGTTACAGGGTATGGATAACGGGGCGATTTTAGTGCTCTAGAGAAGCGTGTCACCTGAGAGCTGAACGGCCTTATTATCGAACTTGGGGAACTCCAGATGGGCGCCTTGATGTCTACTTACCCTACAATCGTACAATTCCTGAATTGCTTCGGACAACCGCCATGGGTTGATGATGGGCATGGGAGTCTGCTTGACCTGCTTTTACTGTAATTTGGCCCCCAATACCACCTTGACGGCAATGTGCATGCAGCACGTACTTGGCATGCCATCGTCAAGCCGGAATTCCGTGGATCGCTGGAATGCATGAGCTCTGAAACAAACTTGACAGCTCTGATCCTGTGGCTGGCGGATGCGGGCGGCGTGCCATGTGGCCTCGAGTGCGGACCAGCCCCCGCCCCTCTCTGAGCTGCAATGAAAACGGGTTAGAGAATCTTCAACGATTCAGGTCTACTGCGATGCGAGGCGAGGCGAGGCGTATCTCTAACGAAGCCAAGCTTTGATCATCAACCTCGCCTTGTCTTGAACCCCCTCCCTCCCAAAAGAGCGAGAGGATACCGACGATCGTGTCCATGATCCATGAACCCAAGCAAATGTTTAGCTGTTCACTTGTTCCTCGGTGGAATACGGGCTTCAAGACGCCATACAGGTGCCGCTTTGCAAGCACATGGGACGCTCTACCTGCCGCCCCCGCCTGTCCCCCCCCCCGAAGCTGGATCGCTTCTTGCGCGGGAAGAGTCCGAAACAACAGGCACGTGCGCGCTGGGCCGAACACACGTAGGTATCAACTCCACGCCTCTCCAATCTTCTTGTCCTTCGCGTAGCAGCAAGTATCCTCAGAAGGAAGAACGTCTACAGAGTAACCTACATTGTTAGATGCAGATGCAGATGCAGATACCGGCCAGGCCCCCAGTGCAGGGGCGAAGATGACGGCAATCTCCATGCCTATCAGGCGTTTTGTGTCATTGTCGAATTCAACTACATTTAATGCCTGTCTGCTATGTATGTACCCTAGTAAATGTAGTTATGATTTTCCCTCCGCAGAAATGGTGATGAAGCTGATCCAATGTGATGTGTGCAAATGTGACATATCGGTGCCGCTGCAAGTGAAGCAAGGCGAAACATTGCGCTACGACGAAACCATATCTCCTCCTCCCCCCTCAGGCCAGGCCAGGCCAGCACGACACCGCCGTGCAGCAGTTTGTCTGCAGAGATTTCTTCCTCAACAACCTTCGGTGCCGACGGCGACATAATTCCTCCATTTCTTACACACAAGAGTTGCGCCGAGGAGGCAAGGGTTGCGAAGTTCAGCTCGCCCCTCGCACTGATGGTTGCATTTGGGTATGTATCTCTCGCACGCCATTCTGGCTGCAGCTAAAAGTCGGGGGGCCAAGGAAGCAATGCCGGGCCGAGTCAAAATTGTGCGTTGCGTGTGTGTGTGTGAGGTCGCCGTCCTGGTCACTTTGGTCCTTTTTTTGATGTTCTGGCATGAATGGCCTCAGTATAAAAAAAAAAGTCACCAACAAACACCAACTTGGCTGGGTCCTGCTTCTTGTCAGCTTACACAAGCAGGCAATGCCGAGAGAGATGACCTGTATTTTGTTGGGAGGGAAAGGCGGAAAGCGGCTATTTTGCCAACCACTAGGCACCACACTCCGGAAAGAAATCTCAGAAATCTCCTATTACTACTAGTAATGGTGTGTACGCGCACCTTCTTCGATGCTTACTTCTAGAAGAGGCGGGATAATTGCACAAACGTACATAAACTGCCGGGCTCGGCAAGGCGGCACCATCTGGTAGTGCTTACGGGGGCGTCTGCGGCAAAGACGAGCGAATCTCGCATTTTTTCTCTCTTTGCTTGCATGGTTTTTTTCTTTTAGCTATTGCTTTACGGTTTGACAGCTGCAGAAAACGTTTACTAGAGTTATTTTTTGCCTTCATGCTTAATGCTTAAAAGAGGTTATTGAGACAAGCCCGAGAATTTTCTCCCCACCATCGGCCCCCCCCTTCCCTTCCCTTCCCTTCCCTTCCTTTCCCTTCAGCTTTTGTCGGTGCTCCCCGAAGGGACACGTAGAAATTCGGGGGCAAAGATGGCAAGGGGGTAAAAGACTTGCGGGTGTTTGACCTAAATACAAAGTCCCTATATCTATTCCTGTGTACATGCTCGGTACGGAGTAGTTTTAATGAATTATTGATTTCTTGCAGAAAGGAATGAAGAATTGATGTTTCCAAAGCACCGTACGTACGGCACAATCTGATCCTTGAAGTTTTGCAAGCAACCGAGCCAATGGGAGGGTGGGAAATCTATCATATTTTCAGGGGGGGAAAGAAGGGGCCAAGGAACAGCCTGCATTTGTTAGAGAAACTCGTCTTTAAGCCGCAATGATTACTCCGCTACTCCGTACTCAACGTCTGATTAGATAAGATGGTTTCTTGATATTGTTCTCATGAAGCTCTCTCTCTCTCTCCAACCCTTTGCTCTCGACCACAAAAAAAAAAAAAAAGATTTGTACCGCCGCCAGTGGCTACAAGTAGTAGCTGGGGTTATTGATCAACAACAAGTTCTTGCTAACCCTGGTCATGAGCGAAACCCATGCGCATGACCGGCGTGATGCCTTGGACACTTGGACCAGCAAGCGGTCTGTTGTTTTTGTTCTTGCTGCCTACTCCGTAGGTACGGAGTACTTTTTGCAGGTCAAAGGTCGAGGCTCGCCCAGTTGCCCAGCTTCCTTTTTTTCTCCAGAGACCCTGCAGATCGACATCTTTCGAGTCTAGCACGGGTTGGCAGGGATTGGTTAGTTGGTGGAACTGGAGAAATGGGGGAGAAATGCGCGGGAGCATCCTTCTGCGGTCTCTCTCTCTCCCCAAAGCCAGGGACAGCAAGCCTGCTTTTCTTTTTTTCATCACGATACCTGCATTGGCAATCTCGTTCTCCAGTCTTTCTGCCCGTTTTATAAGCGGAAGGGGTCCGGGGGTATGACAGCTTGTCCTGCAGGTGAGACATATCTTGACATACATGCCATGCCGAACGGAGCTACTGTGAGTTTTACAAAGCGAAGCATTAGGCTGGGGAAGCTTGCAATGGGGGGGAATAATATGCATAGGGTTATCTTATATGGCGGTTATTTTACACACTTTGTTGCATATATGCCAGTCCTGGCGTACAGCATCATGTGGCCATTGTGCTCTTTCGACACATCAACAAGCGGTCTAACCTATGTAAGCACCCATCGGCTAACTACATACAAATATGTACAAGTATGTATGTTTCTTGAAAGCTTATAGCCCCGTATGATATGTGATAGACATGAGATGGTGCCTTGGCAGTCGCATCATATGCGATGCTACCTCATGTATAATATTATCGAGATGAGGGAAATAAGACTTATTTACCCGCGATGCATAAACGGGCGCGACACGGCGGCCAAGGGTCTCGATGTTCCCTTTCATGGCTGCCTGCTTCACCGTCTTCCGGACATGCAGCAGGCGTCCCCCGGCCCCCCTCCCTTCCCACGTTGTCAGATTGTGGGAGAAAAGTCCCCAGAGAGAGGTTTCCATGGCTGTGGGACGTAAAGTGGCTGCCTTGAGCCATGTGTGAGAAGGGGTGCGCCCGCGCTACGGAGGATGTAGTTTTTCCATAGCTCCCAAGACGATTTTCTCACTCACTCACTGTTTTTCGCACTTTGGTCGATGTTGATCCAACAGACTGGGGATGGAGGGGGAGGAGGGGGGAGGAGGGAGGGTCCCCGACGGTTGATGAAGCGGGATCGTCAAATGTCCTTTTTTTTCTGTGCACTTTCCTCGTGGCCTCGTCTGAATGCTGTAAGGATCGGCGAGCGCTCGGATGGGGAAACCTGATCTAAAGTCACCGAGCTGAATGAAGCACGTCAATTAGCTACTCTAGATCGCAGTACTCCGTACCTGGTTTATCACGGTTTCGGTGAATTGAATTTTTGGCATCATGACTTCAATGTGGCAGCATACCCTTGAGTCCGGGTAAGCGAAAAAAAAGCCATCCATCTCACTCTCTGTTGCGTGGGGGGACGGAGACGTCATGCTCCCACGGGAGTTCCTGATGACTTGGTTGCCGCTTCGACATGGCACACTGATTAGTGCGTTTCTAGAACTTGTAAAAAAAAAAAAAGCATCATTTTCAGGAACGATGGATCAGGTCTAAAGTCATAAGGGCACATGTGCGCCTTTGGTTTACCACTATTGCTTCAAATTCCTTGGTCGGACAAAACCACGCGGGAGACTTGGTCCAAACCTCAATTGGCACCTTGTCAAGACAGGATCGGATAGATTCGAAATCTGGGAAGCGTACTCCGTATTGTTGAGCCACGTTCTTTTCTTGGTATGCGCCAGGGGCTGCGCCGAAAGCGCAGTGGAATGCGGGACAAGATGTTTGATGACATGTAAAAATGCTTGTCTACTCTGGCTATGCTGTCTCATAACTTGGGTCACTCTTGTGTGCTGTAGGTAGGTACTCCATATGCCAGCCACTTGCTATTCTTCCAGGGGGGGATTTGGGGGGGAGGGGGGTGGGTAGAAGAAACAGATGCCGTTCTTGCCAAGAATGGTCCTAATCTACAGGGATCTCTGGCTGCAAAGCAGTGTGTCTAATGAAGTGGGGAGAGGGGGGGCGTGAGGTGGTCCGTACGTCATTGCCCATCATATCCCGAGAAGGAATAGATGGACTGCCACCCATCAACACCCCTCCATCCCTCCTTCCCCTTGAATGTCCCTCGAAGCCCAAATCCACCCTTTGCTTGGTAGCTCCAAAAGGTTACCATTTTTGGCAGGAGACGCACGCCTCCTCTAACTTGGACACAACCTTGGACGCCAGCGAGCTCAGGTTCACACACACCACACGCCCCCCCTTCCCCCCTCCACTAATCCTGTCCTTAAACCTCTTAGCACGGCAGAGAGAAGAACCACCCAAGCCGTGGTCCCCAAGTCCAACTTGCCCCCAAGACTATTCGTAGATCCTACGAACGGCACCAGCTTGCCTAGCGGCACAATCGGCGCAAGTTAGCTGTCCACGCTGTTTAGGTATGTATGGGTAAGGCGCCTGGGGTGTGTGGGCTTGCTTTTTCCAGTTCTCACCCCAAGCAAGCTAGGTGAGCCCAAGCGACTTCTCTCTCCAACCAGGAATATTATATACATCTGCCATCTCCTTCTGATCCCTTCATCGACCTCTCTTGATTTCTTCTATTGGAAATGAACATTGCACATCACATCAAACTTGACACTTGATCACATGAGTCTTGCTTAAAGAGCTTTGACCTCCAATCCCCTTTTTGATACGTTTGGTGCACCTTTTCCTCTCCCCTCGAAACACAGATACACAACCTTGGTCCAAGGACGAAAGCCCTTCCCCCCGTCCATGAATGACAATGTCTTTCACCACGGAGATCTGGAAACCCTCTACGCCTACGAGCAACCCCAAGAAGACAGCTATGCCGACCACCGAGCTCGCCGCCGAAGATGACTGGACCAAAGTCAAGGATCCCAAGGAGAAGAAGAGGATACAGAACCGCGTCGCCCAGAGGACATACCGTATGTTGCAACGAAGCAATGCACGAGAACTCTTGGGGTTTAGTTGTACTGACTTTTAGATATATAGGCCACCGCATGAAGGCTCGTCTGGGAGAACTTCAAGCTAGACTCGAGAGTCATGAAGCTAGAAGATCACAGAGCGCCGACAGCACAGAGATCAAGCAAGGCTCTTCCTCTCCCGCACCCTCATCAGATATCGGTCTCAAGATGGAGCCTAGCCAATTGCCTCCCGGCCAGATCCCCTTTCCTCAAGCCAACCTCTACGATCATACCGTTGAGAACCCTGAAGACTGCCTCTTCCCCCACGCCAATCCTGCCGCTCTCCTCCACAGCCCTCCCGCATCTCAACCTTCGCCCACAGCCCACGGTCTCCTCTCGCCGCCGACTGACCAACGACACGGCCACCCCGAGGGCAAGAACTCACAGGACTTCATGATGGACTGCCTTCGATTCCAGAACCAGCTCCTCAGCCGTCTCAACAACCTCCAGCAGGATGCCACGACTCTTGCTGGGCAGTTCCCTGCCGGCAATGTAGCCTGTAAGCCAACCCAACATTATTTTTTTTATTTCCCCCCC
>PXOB01000331.1:402-26961 GCA_003012115.1 Trichothecium sympodiale
TTTCTTTTTCTTTTCTTTCTTCGTTCTTGCTAGACTCCCGGAACCGTCCCCCAACTTCCCCAAGTAGGTTAGCATATAGGCGGGAACAGGCAGCGAGCAGAAAGGGCAGGTAGTAGTAGTTTGATTCCGAGTGGGCACGCCTTTTTGGTCCCGGCATGTAGCTTTTTTTTCCTTTTCTCGATATTAGGATGGAGGGGAATGGAGGGGAGGGGCAAAACTCGGGTTTTCCCTGATTTCCTGCCTGCCTGCCTGCCTGCTTTGGACGACAGAGAGAGCAGAAAGAGACAAGGTTGTAATAGCGCGTTTGTCGTGTAGTGGTGGTGGGGGGAGGGGATGCGCGCCAAGAAGGATAATATGCATGCGCGTTGCATGAGTCAACGCACTAGAGGGATGGAGTGTAGGCAGTAAAAGGGGGATATCTTGTGAAATGATATCGAGTGATTATCAGTGGAAAAGGTGTGGTTTGTGTGAGTGCTCGATATTGAGCTGATTTGTATACACTCAATAATGAGTGAGGTTTTCAATACTGAGTGAGATTTCATGTTGGTGTTTGTGAGCTGAAGAACACTTGTGAGCATGGTCACAATGATAAAGGGATTTCAAATTTGATAATCAAAAATAACGTCTTTTTTTTGGTTTTTGTTTTCTTTATCCTGGTTCTTCTCTAATCCAAGTCGCTATTCCAAAATCCAAAGTGTAATAGTGGTATCAAGTCAAGTCGCAAATCGCTACATATTCCCCAAGTTGTTGGTCATTCCGTATCCCGAATTCGAATCGCTCGCAGATGATGATTCAAGCAGAAATTTCATGAGACAAAGGAAAAAGGTCGAAAAAGTACATGGCACTTCAAGCCAAAAAAAAAAAAAACGTAAAAGGATTTGGTGGGATGCTGTTTTTTACTCCCAGCGGTATGCCCCATCGTCGTACTGAACACGGGATCGCCTCGATCCGGCTCCAACGGTAGCCCTCCTCTGTATGGTCATCCTGTCCATGAGGCGGCGCCTCTGAGCCTCGTCCTCGTCATCCTGGGCCTTGCGCCTCTGGTCCTCGAGCCTCAGCTCCCTGATGGTGTCGGCCAGCTCCTCGGCGCGCTGGGCGTACGAGGAGGTCCGGCGGGACGTGTTGGGAGGCGGGGTGGGGACGGGGACGGGGGCGCGCGCCGAGATTTCGGCGTTGGCCTTTGCGATGCGGGAGCGGATGCGGGCCTGGCGGGCGTCCTGCTCGGCGGACTGGCGCTCCTGCTCGAGGGCGCGGCGCTCGGCGTCGCGGCGGCGGCGGGAAGACTCCTCCTCCTCGGAGTGGGAGGAGTGGTGGCGCGAGTCGTGGGAGGAGGTGCTGGTGTGACGACGGTGACGGCTCTGGGATGTGTGGCGACGACCCTCCCTCAGGTCGTCGACAATCTCGAGCTGCACCCTCGACGAGGAACGAGGTCGACGCTGCTGCTCTTCATACCGGTCGTCTACAATGACCGGCCGGCGGTTGCTCGTGAAGGAACCGCGGCGGGGAGAAGAGCTTTCGAAGATATAAGGGGGAGTGGAAGGCGAAGAGGGGGCAGTGAGAGGCGAGCTGTGCGACTTGGGCGGCGTCCTGGAGCTGTTGTCTACCAGGACCACGTTGTTCCGCCGCGAAGAAGGGGAAGGAGAAGAGGAAGAACCGCCACCGAGATCGTAGACCTTTTGCCCGTTGACGTAGACTGACTTGCGACGCCTCTCCGACCGGTCGGACTCGTCGCCAGACCTGTGAGGAGTTCCTGACCGGGGAGTGTAGGTGGGCGTTGGGGGGAACTCGGGGCTGCCGTACGACACCTGCTGGCTGGGGTGCTGGAAGACGACGTTGCTGGCGCAGGGCTGGCCGTGGCGAGACGCCGAGCATAGCGTGGGGATGGTCTCCCTGGCCTTGTGGCCGTCGGGGTAGACGTACGTGTAGATGTTTGAGGTGCACATTGTGTCTGCTGCGCGAGGAGGCTTTGGTTGGTGGATGACCGGAGGAGGGGGACGAGATGTCCTCGCGCTCACTGATCTAGTTGCAGCAAGAGACTCTTCTCCGGCTGCGGCCTCGGAGTATCTTCGTCGACGTCGAGAGTTGACAAAGACTGTGTCGACAGTGGCGATGGGCTGAGATGCTTCTCTAGCTGCTGTTTGGCTGCTTGGAGAGGATGATGACCTCTCGACTCGCAACGTGTGACGAATGACCCGAGTGTAGTGTGAAGTATCCAACTTGATAGATGAACTGAAAGATTTTTTGAAAGTGCAAGTTTGAGGTCGAGAGTAGATGAGAGGTCGACGATCTTATGTATGTAAGTCGAAAGGGTGGTTGCACGTGTGTGTGTGGTGGTGTCAGGGTTCTGATGCCAAAAAGTGCAAAAACAAAAAAAGTCGTAACCTATTCTTGTTCGGTAAAAGGATCCGAAAAAGTTGTAACCTGATGGTTCTTGTAAAGTCCTAGGTTGGGTATGGGACGATGTTGTTTGGATGACTATGGTATGATGGATAGGAAAGGTGGCTGCCTGAGAAAAAGGATGTGCTTCTCGCGACCGTCTTATATCTCGACGAGAACAAAAAGAGAGTCGAGGGTTCGCGCGATGGGACCAGGGTATTGCTGATGCCACACCCCTCCCTACACCCTTGCTCGCTGCCTTTTCCTTTCCTGCACGCCCTCCCCCACTACTACCCACTACCTTCCCACCCCATCAGATGCACCACCCCGAGTGGAACCCCTCTGTGCTGCCTGCAGGACTTGAGAGTGAGAGAGAGAGAGAGAGGTAGGCAGGGTTAGCAGGGCGGCTTGGTCGTTCAGTCGCCGGTGACTGTAACTGGGTGGTGGTGGTGGTGGTGGTGGTGGTACGGGAAGGACTCTGGTTCTGGAGTTCTAACACGCAGTTGGAGTACCTGGCTTATAGGTGGAGAAGTGAACGGTGGGCAAAAAAAAAAAAAAGGCTGAGTCTCTCCCCCCGGTCCCCCAATGCATCGGCTCTCGAAAGAAGAAAGACCATGCCGTCATTGAAGCCAAGGGCCCGAATACTACGTTGAAGAGAGCGAAACGTGGGTTTTCCCCAAGAAAGGTCGTTTGCATGTAAGTGAAGAAATCATGCCTGGACAAGAATAGACTTGCCACAGATTGACGAAGGCAACCCGGGTCAAGAAAAAAAAAGAAGGAAAAAAAGGCCTGCCCATGTTTCTATTTTCATACAACAGCCAGTAACAAACTGCAGTTGTTTCTAGCCAAAGGGACAAAACATTCCGGTATGGGATTCTACGCTGCGTGCGCAACAAGTGAATCCCCTCCCCACCTAAAACAAAAGTCAGCCTGTAATTTTGTTTGAGTTAACATCTGGCCTCAAAGCAAGTCGGCCAGGCGCTTGCTCAGACGCTCTTTCTCCTGGGCCTTGATTGACGCGACCTGCAGCACATCCACACAACTTTTTTGTTCACCCTACAAGCAAAGCCCTTTGACGCCCTTTGGAAAGCGTTTGCAGGTCCTAAGCTCTGCCTATTGGACGAAACCTCGTGCATCACGCGATCCCGCATCAGAAGCTAGGGTAGAGGAACCGAACCCGGTTGACTCATTCGTCCATTGGACCAAAATGTGCTAGATCGTCTGTCTTTCTTGGGAAACCTGCATCGGTTTTTCCCACCCTCGAGAAAATGAACCATAGTAGTTCGTCATGGATATTGGGGCCGGAATTACATTGCATTGGACCGTCAGCTCTCAGGCGGAACGAACTTGGCGCCATCATGCAATAGCGGGAGAGAGAGGCTGTGCTGCCTAGCAGAGGGAGAGTGTGAGAGAAAGAAAGCGGTCCGCCCCCAATTCTTTAGGGCCAGCTAACCTATTGACCAGGGTGCGAGAGAGAGAGGGAGAGAGAGAGTAAGCACAGCCCATGCTGCGGCACCCGAAACCCGGACGCAGATGCGAACCACAGCAACCTTGCGCGTGTGCGGAGGAGGGGAGTCGACTTGTGGCGCACCTGGTTTGGCTCGTAGGATTCTTCTTTTGCAAAACTCAGCCTTGCAGGAGCCAGAGGCCCAGTAGCCGTCATCCCTATCGCTGGACCCTTGTGGCTGATGGAGCTACATTTGTGGCTTTTGCGTCTTACATTCCCGCTTAATAATTGAACAAGATTGGACAAGAGCATGGGAAGAGACGGGTATGGCCGTCGGGGGTGAGCGCCATTGGAACGTTGAGATGCGGGCAGATGCGGGCAGATGCGAACCGTCGTAGAAAAAATGGTGAGAAGAGCATTGGTCAGTCACCATGAACTGTGATGTGATTGCGTCAGTACGGAGTATTGGAGCAGTATCGCCATGAAAATGAATCACAACATCTGCTGATTTCAACTAGTTAGTTTTCCAGTTAGTAAATGTAACCAAGCACATACATACATCTCTTTTTACCAGCATCTGCTTTCAAGATTCTGTGCATCTTGTAATACCAAACATGTACGGAGTACTTCCGAACTAACCGTAAAAGCCACACTTTGCTGCAAACCATCGAACCAGGCTGCAGGAACATGTTCTACTAGGCAAGATAGGTAAAAACTTGCACTTCCCCAAATGACTCCAACAAGTTTCGTTGCCAATGCGGAGCGTGCAGCTCTGCTCATTGGTTCATCACTTCCATCTCTCATGGGGAGGAAACCACCTTTCAAAGCAGGTCATTATGAGTCCGTGCCGTTCCACGTATCGCTGCTCTGCCCACAACAAGCTATGAGCATCATGTAAGTGATTCACAGCGGAGAACGCTTGTACACGGTCATCATTTCGCCTCTCGGGCGGGAAATCTGGGACAGCCTTGTCCTTTTTGCCCATCACGCGTCTGATGCATGTGTCTGGATTAAGCAGAGTAGTGTAGTAGCGCAAACTTCAGTTCAAACGCGCGTCTCTTCTTTCTCTTTTTTCTAACAATAGGCGACGGCCATGGTCCCGACCACGCAAGGCCTAGGACCGCGCTTACTATAGTACTCCGTAGGTTATGCTTGGCTCAAGGTAAAGTCGATAAAAGGCAGGAAAGCAAGTGACCAGAATGGGACATCTGCTCAGCTGGCCAATGGCCTTTTCGCCTTTTGGGGGCCAAAAAGAGGGTTTTGATAAGAGGGGAGATAATGGTAGTGAATGTATATGCAGGTCAATTCGCGTAGCTGAGCGCGAAGCTGTCGTGTTTGATCATACGGCTAGGCAGGCCACTCAAGTCCCAAGCCTTAGCGTGAGGAAGGGGAGGGGCCAAGGACGGACCTCCCGAGAGCGTAGGACTCCAAGTTTGCGACCAGGGATATCAGCCCTACAAGGCAGAACACTGCCTTTGTCGAGGCCAGCGTGGCAGTGCAAGCATCTTCCCCCATGACTTTTCTCCAAGTTTTTTGGTTTTACCATGCAGGTGATTCCAGACGTCATTTGGAGAATGGTGAATATTGGTTTTGCAGGGTACCGCTGCATGTAATTGTGCGAACTAACTTAGGTGCGACTTGTAAAAGCTCTGCCTCGTTCTGGTTTGACAATGACTATCACGAAGCGGGACGCAGTCTGGATCGGAACTTTTTTAGCATTCTGCATGACGCACGCAGATGACGGAATGGAGAAGGAGCATGCTCGTATTCTTGGGGCAATCTTTTCGCCATCTGGATTGGCCTAGGAAATCAGGCATGCGGATTGGTTAATAGTGAAGTACCTGAGCAAATCATTAGTTGGCGGCAAAAGGTCAGTAATATGTGTGTTATGTGTGCATGAGCGTATATCGACGTTTCATATAACAACATCCACGTCTCTAGCCTAATTCCCAGGCAAAACACTGGTGCCAATTATTCTTAGCCATCGCTAAAAGCTCCCTTTGAATATGTAACTTGGTTGCGTACGCCAACGGCATGCGTGTCGACATAGGGTGAGCAGGGCAGGACGGCCCATAAACTTCACGAGCCACCTCACGAAAGAAAGCTGCAAGGGACTTTGAAACGCATTTCCGTACATGAAACAGCTTTGCAGTAGAACCTGGCAGGGAAGCACATTGGCATCGCATGTTGGGGCTCCGGATGCATAATGTGAAGCGTGCTGACCACCCCGCCAGTTGATGGACGCAACCATCAATCGCCGCAGTTTCATATCTCGACGCGCCAAACAGGCACCTTCCATTTGTTGAACCTGATGCAAAACCCCGTCTTGTTAATCATACGCCTTGCCCACCACATCGCATAGCCTTTGGCAGCATGTCAGGTCGCTCTGTGCAGCTTGGACCGCAGACCCTCCTTTGTCCAGCATCTTGCAGGACATGTGACTGTAGGCGCTCCCCGATCGTCCACAGCTCCCGGCCATCCACGTACGCTTCAACAAGGGTCATGAAGGGAGTTGACGAGAGCATCGTGACTGTTTGACTTGATAGGGTGGACGAGGGCTTCCGCTTCTCGGTAGAGGTCTTTCACTCGCGTAGAGTCGCGCGCCAAGTACGCGAGTCTGCATTAAAAGTGTTGGTTGCTCATTTTTTTTGGGAAATCGAGTCAGCTCATGGGCGTCAAACCCAAACTCCCGGGATAGAATCGTGTCCATCTCGGCGGTAATACTTCAGACCTGAGACAAGCATACCCAATTGAGAATATTGAACATGTTGAAATAGAAAAGGTTCTGTAGAAACGGGGCTCTGGGGCTGAGCTCACTTTTATGCATGTTGGTTCTCGCTACCAGGTTGCCGGTACCGACTTCTCAGGCACAAACGACTGTTGGTCATAGCAGCAACCATGCCCACTTGACGATTGGCGAGGAACGCACGATTGAAAATGAAAGCGAATCGCCCGTAAATTTTCGAAAAAAAAAACATGTTGGCCCATCCATCAGACCGCCCTTACCCCATTGGCTAGGCAAAGCATACGGAGTACGTCCGCAGATCTATCGACTACTGCGACCACGCTGGTGAATCAGAGCCCAGAGGCTTCGGCATGATGTCCCAGCCAACATCTAACCCCTGAATCTTAGCGCTGTGCTTTATCGCCCTGAGAAGGCCGAAGCCAGACGCCCTCTCTTCGTACAGCTCCGAGGGGACGTCGTCGGGCGTTGTAAAGTCCTTGGCCTCGAACCCTGACCGCGCGGGATACTGGCCCAGCGAACGCAGGTACTTCATCGTCCCTGCGAGCGAGACGTCTACCTGCCATGCACCACCGCCTTCCACGGCCCTCTTGTACAGCGCCGCCATGATGCCCGTCGCCAGCAGGTAGCCCGACGCATGGTCAAGCGCTTGGCAGGGCATGGGCATCGCGGGCTCGCCGTTGCCGCAGTGCTCTGCTTCGGAAACGTTCATGCCCGAGCACGTCTGCACGAGGGAGTCGAAGCCTCGTCGCTGAGACCACGGACCGCGAGGGCCAAAAGCAGAAAGGTTGCCGATGACGAGATTGGGATTGAGGGATATGAGCCGCTCAGGGTTGTATCTGCGGTTGATGGAAGCACCGGGACGATAGCCCTGAAGAACGACGTCGGCCGTCTCGACAAGCTTGACAAACTCTGCCTCGTCCTCGTCCTTGTTCAAGTCCAGCTGCACAGTCTTCTTGCCTCTGGCCACGTCTTTGTCGGTCCCGGGCCGGTCGGGAAGGTTCGGGGACGTGATCCATATAACGTCTGCGCCATGAGCGGCCAGCGTCCTCCCCGCCACCGGAGAGGCAATGACGCGGGACATTTCTATAACTCGCACACCTTTCAAACACGCAGACCCTGAAGAATGTTGCAGCCTTTGCGGCAGGCCGCCTGGACTGTCGAAAGGGAGACGGGCAACGTCGATGGGGAAGCTGCTGACGGCCCCTGACTGCGGATGGGCATCCCACTGTTCAAACGTGCGGAGCGCGTATGCCGCCAGCTTATTGTCGACGACGGCAACCGTCTCGAGATCGATCGGTGCCCAGTTCTTGACCTTGGCGGCCACTTGTTCCCTCGTGGAACCTTCAGGCAGGCCCACGAGCTTCAGAAACCCGTTGGCATGATTCGGGAACCCATCGTGGACGCGGATATAGCCGTCGGAAGCCCTGTGAAGGCCCCCGACGTCGAATGACGGATCGGCATGCTTTTTCCCGTCAAGGGTGTAGAGACGCTCCGACTTGAACTCGACGACTGCGTGCTGGAGGGGCACCTCGACTCTGGGGACGCAGCCCCCGGTACGAAGCGCGTGGAACTGCGCCGCTGCGAGAGCTGAGAGGGCGATTGACCCTTGGGCGATGACACCAATCTTGAAGCTAGACGGCAGAGCTGGGGAGCTGTCGCCGTCCAGGTGCAAGGAGTCCAGAGCTTCGCTTGGCAGGCCTAGTTCACCCCAAACCTCCTGCACCATATCCCTGGATCGGTGACCGTCGCGATTGGGCATTGGGTACACTCTTTCCGCGGCATCTTTTGTGTTGATCATGATTGCGAGCAAAGGGGGGCCCACGTTTACTCTTCCAGGAATGCTATCATTGGGAGTCGAAGCCTCTACGCCGTCGATGTGGTAAAAGAGAAGAAAGAACTTTATGGGTGATGGCGTAGTCCCTACCTAGGGGCTGATTGCTAAAAGTCAATTATTTTCGACACAGCGCTGTACATGCATCAGACGAGAACGTCGAAGATGTAATTATGTAGGGCGATCTGTTTCGTGATGAAAAGGCGTTTGTTTCATGATATGGGGGCTGCGCATTCATTCTCAACACCCACTTTTTCGTGATTCCTTGCAGGAATTCGGCAGGTACGTCCGAGGTTCGTAACTACTTAAGTAATTGATTTGCCTCGGTGTGTGAGACCTATTATCTTGCTTGCTTGAATATGTCCGTCCACCGCAGAGAAAATCCTAAAGCAGAAAGTCGACAGTCCAAAATCGAACGAGTTTCACTTGCATGCAGGTGTATGCGCATCAGCCACTACTACTGCAGTTACCCCACCCTTGTACCGCAAAAAGCCGAAGACAATTGGCAATCCTGCGCCCCTCGCTCGTGATTCGCAAAGGTCTTTTTTTTCTTCCTCTTCTTATGCGCGGCAAGTCTCCAGGGAGAGAAACGAAAGCCAAGAAAAAAAAATCTCTTCACTCGCTATTTCTTGACCTTTATTTAATCTCTACCCCTCTCCTCCCACTTCCTCGAGAGACAACATTCGACATTCAACTTTGATAACCACGACCATTTTCAAACCCTTCAACACCACCACCATGGCCGAGTCCATGCCCCACGTCCCCCGCCAGGCGGCGACGGTCAAGTCTGCCACGGAGCTCATCGGCAACACGCCACTCGTCCGGCTCAACAAGATCCCGCAGGCGCTCGGCATCGAGGCCGACGTGTACGTCAAGGCCGAGTTCTTCAACGCCGGCGGCAGCGTCAAGGACCGCATCGCCCTGCGCATGGTCGAGGAGGCCGAGAAGAGCGGCAGGATCAAGCCCGGCGACACCCTCATCGAGCCGACCAGCGGCAACACGGGCATCGGCCTCGCCCTCGTGGGCGCCATCAAGGGCTACAAGACCATCATCACGCTCCCCGAGAAGATGTCGGCCGAGAAGGTCTCTGTCCTGCGCGCCCTGGGCGCCACCATCATCCGCACCCCCACCCAGGCCGCGTGGGACAGCCCCGAGTCGCACATTGGCGTCGCCCGCCGCCTCGAAAAGGAGCTCCCCAACGCCCACATCCTCGACCAGTACGGCAACCCTGATAACCCGCTCGCCCACGAGTTTGGCACCGCCGAGGAGATCTGGGAGCAGACGGGCGGCAACATCGCCGCCGTCGTCGCCGGCGCAGGCACGGGCGGCACCATCACCGGCCTCGCCAAGGGTATTCGCAAGCACAGCCAGACGGTCAAGATCATCGCCGCCGATCCCCAGGGCAGCATCCTCGCCCTGCCTGAGAGCCTGAACCAGGACCACATCAACGAGGCCTACAAGGTCGAGGGCATCGGCTACGACTTCATCCCCGACGTGCTCGACCGCGAAATCGTCGACAAGTGGTACAAGACGGACGACAAGCAGTCCTTCTACCTCGCCCGCCGTCTCATCTCCGAGGAGGGTCTGCTGTGCGGCGGCAGCTCCGGCTCCGCCATGGCGGCCATGGTCATGGCTTGCAAGGAGTACGGCTTCAAAAAGGGCGACGTCGTCGTCGTCATTCTCCCCGACAGCATCCGCAGCTACCTCTCCAAGTTTGCCGACGACGACTGGCTCTCGGCCAACAACCTTCTCGAAGTCACCGGCAACGGTGGCGAGAAGGCGCCCGCCCCCGAGAGGCGCATGTCCCTCTCCAAGCCGGCCGACCCTTACCGCGGCGCCACCGTGGCCTCGCTCCGCCTGAAGCCCGTCACCTCGGTCACCGACACCCAGTCCTGCTCCGAGGCCGTCGAGACGATGCGCGACAAGGGCTTCGATCAGCTGCCCGTCCTCACCGCCGGCTCCAAGCTCGTCGGCCTCGTCACCCTCGGCAACCTGCTCTCCTATATCTCGAGCGGCCGCGCCACCGGCGACTCCCCCGTCAAGGACGTCATGTTCGACTTTGGGCGCCTGGACGAGATCGTCACCGACCCCCGCGGCGGCGCCTCGGTGGACAAGGCCAAGGGCAAGCGCAGTTTTGTCGAAATCACAAAGGACACCCCCCTGGCCACCCTCAGCAAGTTCCTTGAGTGGAACAGTGCCGCCGTCGTCACCGAAAACGACGGCGACCACAAGACCCTGTCCAAGCCCGTTGCCGTTGTGACCAAGGTCGACCTGCTCACCTGGATGATGAGCAACAAGAAGCTTTAAACAAAAACATTTTGTCTTTTTATTCAACATGGCATCCATATAAAGGATCGGGGGATACATGGCGTTGGGACGCACATTGCATTTTTACTCTAGAATTTCGTGGGATATACGGTAACAGATTACAATAGCTCAAGACTCAACATCTAGCAGCAAACTTTATATAATGAGCAATGAATGAAATAATCAACTTTGTCACCCAATTAATCTTTTCTTTGGCATTACAGCACGAGTCTTGTTTGGATTGATTTGATATCATTGTGCTATCATTATGAAAAAAGTGTCGTCTTAATATGACACTCGCTGTGCAATCCACCACCACCACTTCTCAGCACCAGGCCCATCACCGCTAACATTGCCCGGCAGCACCTCGACGTCAATGTCAAACTCCTGCATCTGCTTAAAGGTAAACTTTTCGCTCCCGTACTCGCCCAGCCAGACATCCTGCTCCTCGCTGCCGACCTCGTCCATGCCAACACCCGAGTCCAGGAGACCCTTGCTCTTGGAAGCCCGGATGCGCGTGAGCTCGGCCTCGAGCTTCGTCTTGGCCATGGCGGCGGGTATGGCCGTGAAGAGGTCAACCTTGTTGGCGGCGATGAGCAAGGGGACGGGCGGGCCAGCGGCCTTGGCCTTGTCGCCGGATCCCGCGCGCTTCTGCAGCGAGAGGAGGACGTCGTAGAGGTACGAAGCCGCCGAGGCCAGGGCTTCGTGCTCGCTGATGGCGGCGGCGTCGACGACGAAGACTACTGCCTTGAGCTTGTCCGCCCGGGCCATCTTGCCCACGGCCAGGTTCCGCAGCTTGCCGTGGCCAGGAGTGTCGACGAGGAGGAACTTGGTGTGCGTGCCGCTCGCGTCCGCCGGGTCTTTGAAGCTCGCGGCCGTGTTCGAGTCGGTGGAGCACGAGAGCTCGATCGTCTGCGTCGTCTGAGAGGTGTGCGTTCCCGCGGGGGCGACGGCGCGCTCCAGGAGAGTGAGGAGCGAAGTCTTGCCCCCGCCCTCGGGTCCGAGGAGAACGACCGTCGGGGGAGTCGTGTAGGCTTTGGACCGGGCGAGGATCAGGTGCTGGACGAGGGGCGCGCCGATGATGATGAGTATGCCGAGGAGGAGCACGAGCGGCGAGGGCGAGAGGAGCGTCTCCATGAGGGAGGCTAGGTCCGCCATAGTTGGAAGTGATGTTTCCCGTAAAGCCGGGCGCGATCGATATTTTTGTGATTTTGTAAACAGATTGTTGGCAAAGAGGTTGTGAGAACCCAGCCGTGGAAAATGGAAACGCCTTCTCGGTGCTCCGGTTTGGCAGCAGCAGATGGTGCCACGTTCTGTTGTTAAAAAAGATGCGCCAACCAGGGTCCCCCGCCAATGACGGCTTACCCTAGAACAATGCAAGTCGTTATGCTAATAATGTAGGGTTTAAAACAATTTCCAAGTACCAACCATCTTTGCAAGCATATCTCTACTTTTGATACCATTAATCTCGACTACTCTAGAGTCTTTTTTTCTGATAGGAAAAAAAAAAAATAAAAAAAATAAAACACACTTAGCCAGCTATGACAACAATTTGATATCACTTTTACGGAATTGCTGAATAATCTCATCGAGATTAATTTCATATTAATTTTCTTGTCCACACCTTTGAGGAACCGCAACTGCTCATGCCGCCTTTTCATCGACGTGCTCCCGCTCTTCACGCACATCCTCCTTGACCTCCTGGACTTTTTGCGCCAGCTCCTGCTTCGCACCCTCCCCCTCAAACAAATAGGCCAACTCCTCCAGCGTGGGACCAGACGTCTCGACGAAGAAAAAGTAGACGACGAGGAAGATGAAGGCGACCCAGACGCAGTAGTAGACGTAAAACTTCCAGCCGATGCCCTGCAGGCCGACGGGGTTGACGTAGCCGCCAAAGATGGAGGCCACCTGGATGGTGAGCAGCACAAAAGCCCAGGTCTTGGCGCGCATCTGGTAGGTGACAATCTCGAGGGGGTAGGTGACGATGAGGTTGGTCCAGGCGCAGGTATAAAAGGCCTGGAAGAGGAAGATGCAGGCGAGGACGACGCGGCCGCCAACGAGGGAGCCGTGCTCGAGGTACTGCTGGGCGGCGACGGTCCAGGCCACGAAGACGACGACGACGCCGCCCGAGCCGGTGAGGAAAAAGGTGCGGCGCTTGAAGCGGTCGATGAGGGCCGTGACGGTCAGGGCGACCATGTACTGCCACAGGGTGACCATGCCGTTGATCAAGGTGATGTCCTTGTCGGCCGTGACGCCCGTGTCCTTGAGGATCTGGGTCAGGTAGTTGGACACGAGGAGGTTGCCCGAGCTCTGGCTGAAGACGGCGGTGGCGAAGCACAGGGCGATGCGCTTGAGGTTGGGCTTGGAGGAGAAGAAGGCCTTCCAGGTGATGTTCTGCTGTTTCTCCTCCTGGATGACCTGCAGGATCTCGGCGAACTCGCACTCGACCAGCGCGGAGCCGACGTCGCCCTCGCCGTGGTACTTGACGAGTATGTCCCTGGCCTCCTCGGTCCGGCCCTTGGCGACGAGCCAGCGGGGGGACTCGGGGCAGAAGAAGATGAGGACGAGCTGGTAGGTCGACGGGACGAGCTGGATCAGCGTGGGCAGCCTCCACGACCACTCCCCGGGGATCCTGTAGCACCCGTACGTGGCCCAGGCGCCGACGACGTAGCCCAGCACGATGCTGGTGTTGTAAAACGTCGTGACCTGCACCCGCTCCTTGGGGTGGCTCAGCTCAGTGACGAGCACGGGCGCGCCCATCTGGATGAGAGAGGAGCCGATGCCCAGCACGATCTTGCCGGCAATGTACATGTTGAGGTACGTGGCGAAGAACTGCACCAGGACGCCGGCGATGATGACGAGGGAGCCCAGCGCGGTAGGCCACCTCCGGCCCAGCCTGTCGCCGATCCAGCCGAGGAAGATGAAGGGGATGACGCCGCCGATGGCGTTGCTGGCGCCGAAGAAGCCCAGCGTCGAGCCCGTTGGGTAACCAAACTGCTCTTGCCATGTAGGCAGGACTTGCATGCCGTTTGTCATGGACTATCATAAGTGCATGTTAATCCAATGCAATGCACTATAGTGAAGAATGGGGGATGAAGACGAACTTACCCCATCGATACCGAGGGCCGCGCTGGCCAGCAAAGACGACGTGAGGAGAAAGTATAAAAGGATGCCATTCTTGCGTTTGTAGAATGGAGGTATGGCCTTGAGATCGATCTGTGTCTCGAGACCCTCGGTGGCGTGCGCCGCCTGAGGAGCCATTTTTTTTTCTCTTTTTCAGCTTCGATTTAAAAAGAGAGAGAGAATAACTTTTTTATGATTCTCGAATGATTAAGATTCTATACGACGACCAATGGCACGGTACATTTCTCCCTTTTCTTCATTCCTCCCCCTCCCCTGGGTTATTTATATACAACAAACCGGCAATGCAAGGGAAAGTACTCTCTCACCGAGGTAGAGTGGACCGACAAGTTTCCGATTGCCAAGCAAAAGGGGTCTTTGGGGGGATCGATGCAAGCGCGGCGCGAACCCCATGGGGTGGTACCAAGTGGTGGTGGTGGTGGCTTTCGGAGAAATACATAACTGCTCTGCCTTGCCATTTCAGGAATCAACCAAGCCGCCTGCCGTGCATGACGGCTGCTTAGACGAATTTACTATTTGGGTGAGTCGACAGGCATCAGGCGTCGAGGGAGTGGCCTATGAGGATTCCGGGCTTTGATGTCATGGGTGAGAATCCTATGGTAACTGGAGCCGACTTGCATTGTCGAGTCCTCCATTCACTTTGATGCAAAAAAAGAGGGAAAAGAACAAGAAACATTATTCATACGTTGAACCAGAGCTACACACACAAGATCCATTTCATTGAGTTTTAGCTTTACAGAGTTTACTCAATCACAGGTAGGGAACTCTCTCGACATTACCGCACTAGGAAACATGCCAAGAAAGTCCGAACTTTTGACAGCGGAGAAAAAACCCAACCGCGGAATTCGGAGAATTGAGTGCGGAAATCTGCAGCCCGTGAAACAACAGGCAAGACGAGCGGAGAAATAAGGAGAGAGGATCTGCAGCTTTGATGGACACCTTTTTTCAGCTCGTCCTCGACGTACATGAGATTCATGCTCCTAGTACTCTCTAAAAGGGGGAGAGGGAGGGGAAATGCCCCACGAGATGACGAGCTGAGGGCTTAGATGGGCTGGATAGATACCAGGTATGGTATAAGAGTTGTGTGTAGGTCTTCAACTCTCCGCTGTCCCATTTCTCGAGTCTGCCTCGCCATTCACGAAGGAACAAGACTTGACCCAAAAAAGAAGAAGACGCAGAAAAAAAATGCCCAAACATAAACTCCCCCCAAACTTTGAATGGGGCTTCGCAACAGCGTCGTACCAAATCGAGGGCGGCGTCAAGGCCGACGGGCGCGGCCCGTCCATCTGGGACACCTTCTGCCACCTCACGCCGACGCGCACAAAGGGGGCGAGCGGCGACGTGGCCTGCGACCACCGCAACCTCTGGGAGCAGGACCTGGACCTGCTGCAGCGGTACGGCGCCAAGGCCTACCGCTTCAGCATCTCGTGGTCGCGCGTCATCCCCCTAGGCGGGCGGGACGACCCCGTCAGCGAGCGAGGGGTCGCCTGGTACTCGCGGCTGATTGACGGCCTGCTCGCGAGGGGCATCACGCCCTGGGTCACGCTGTACCACTGGGACCTGCCGCAGGGGCTCGAGGACCGGTACGGCGGATGGCTGGACGTGGGCGAGGTGCAGAAGGATTTCGAGCGGTACGCCAGGGTTTGCTTCGAGAGGTTTGGGGATAGGGTGAAGAACTGGATCACTTTGAACGAGCCGTGGATCCAATCCATATTTGTGAGTCGAAAAAGGAAGTAGTTCAAAACTGCTAGTCTTTTGTTTCTTTTTCGTTGTGCCTTGTGTGCCTTGTGTGCCCCTGAAAATATGCTAATGGAATGACGAACGCTCAGGGGTACTCTACAGGTGGCAACGCCCCCGGACGGAGCAGCACAAACCCCCAAGCGACGGCCGGAGACTCGACGACGGAGCCGTGGATCGCCGGCCACGCGCAGATCCTAAGCCACGCCCGCGCCGTGTCCCTGTACAACCGCGAGTTCAAGCCGTCGCAGGGCGGCATCATCGGCATCTCCCTCAACGGCGACTTTTACGACCCGTGGGACCCCAGCGACCCGCGCGACGTCGAGGCGTGCGAGCGGCGGATGCAGTTCCACATCGGCTGGTTCGCCGACCCGATATTCCTGCGGCAGGACTACCCTTCCTGCATGCGGGAGCAGCTGGGCCGGCGGCTGCTGAAGTTCTCGGAAGATGACAAGGCGCTGCTGCGGAGCGCCGAGTGCGACTTTTACGGCATGAACTACTACACTTCTCAGTTTGCCCGGCACAGGACCACACCCGCCCCGGAAGAAGACTACGTAGGCAACGTCGACGAGCTGCAGACCAACAAGGCCGGCGACCCCGTGGGAACAGAGTCGGGTCTCCCCTGGCTGCGGTCCTGCCCGTCCATGTTCCGCCGGCACCTAGCCCGGGTGCACCGCCTCTACGGGAAACCCATCTACGTGACGGAGAACGGGTGCCCGTGCCCGGGGGAGGACCGGATGAGCCGCGCCGAGAGCGTCGAGGACGGGTACCGCCAGCGGTACTTTGCCGACCACCTCGACGCCGTCGCGGACAGCGTCGACGGGGACGGGAGATGCGTCGTCGCCGGGTACTTTGCCTGGAGCCTGATGGACAACCTCGAGTGGAGCGACGGGTACGGGCCGAGGTTCGGCGTCACCTTTACCGACTATGAGACGCTCGAGAGGACGCCCAAGAAGTCGGCTCTCATGCTCAGGGGGATGATTGAGGAGAGGCAGTGATGGGTCCCGTGGCGTGGACTCGGCGGAAGCTGGAACGATTACGGAGACGGTCCGGTCCGGGTTGGCCATGTCGGCTGTCGAGAGCGGGCATGCAAGGTATGTAACCCCGACCGACGTACTCGTCGCAGAAGGTTGTCCGCTCTGTTGCGTCGCGCGGGGCGAGGTGGTGGGTTCGAGAAACACGACGCGCTCGAGGAGACGAGGTTGTTGTCGCTGGTCGTTCTAGATTAATGTCCCGCCCGGATGAGGCTCAAGGCAGCGGAACGTTGCCTCGGACTCGACGAGGTGGCGAATGTCAATGGCGTACAGAGCGGACCAGACCTCTTTTATAGATGCGGCATCAGCCATCAAGAGGACGGCCGTCGCAGCGGCTTCAATCACCGATGATCCCATGGCGTTGTTATGTACACCTATTAATATATATACAGGACCGGACATTGAAAGCACAAACATCGATGAAGCCCTTGTATACATATTCAGGGCTTCCACGACCAGCCCTCGGTCGAGCATCTTCCGAGGCTCTCCAACTCCTCCTCCACCTCCTCCATAAGCCAAGAAGGGCCGCTGAAAGCTCAAATACCTACAAACATACATGCACGTATGCGCGTCGATGGTCAAAAACCTCGGCACCTTTCACCAAAAACGAGACCGAATTTCGTAACCAAAAAACATCAAAGTTTCTCCCCACGATACCTCCTCTTCAGGAACTCTATGCTTTCATTCTCCATTACAAGTCTGGGGAAAACCCCCCACCCCCTTTTCCCCCACAACCGGGGGAACACAACCGGGGACAACTTCCTGTGCAACAGGCAACTTTGCGATCGAATAGCGGGTTGTCGAGGTGAAGCCGTTTACCTACTTCCCGAGAACTGAGTGAGTATGCGCTCGAATCAAATCAGATGACGTGCGAACAGAGCGGAGAAGTTGGGGTAAAGGGGGATTGACTTCTGCGTCGCTGACAAAACCTGTTTTCGTCTTTCGTGGAGGACGGAGAATGCATGTGACCATGTGCCGGTGATACAGCGAGTCCTGTCATTTATTACGGACACAACTTTTCTTCTTTATATTGTTTTGGTCGGTGGTGGGTGGCATTTACATGTCCGAATAGGCAATATCGCTACCACCCTGGTCCTAGCCATGAACAGAATATTGCGATCGAGATGC
Organism: Trichothecium sympodiale; assembly: GCA_003012115.1. NCBI lineage: Eukaryota > Fungi > Ascomycota > Sordariomycetes > Hypocreales > Trichothecium > Trichothecium sympodiale. The sequence goes on from PXOB01000331.1 coordinate 18,150, forward strand.
ACCCGGGTTTACAAACTAAATGAGCTGGTATATTTTGGCGTGCTAACAGGACACCTTGTGGAAAAGGACATTATTTGCCGCACATGTTGACATGCTTTGGATGTACGAAAGCACCGGATTGCCCGTCATCACTACTTGCTGGACGGCCACAAATACTACCTACCTGCAGCAAATGTGGCCAGCGCCAAGTTATTTCACATCATCAACGTGATCAGCGTGAGAGACGAACCGATAAGTAAAATCAACTCTCCCCTTTTTAGCTTTGGTACAGTATAAGTCGGTTCACTGCTACCTCGACCAATGTGCAAGATCATCTGCCGAGTCGGACATTGAGAAAAGTGGGATAATATGCAGACATTGCATCGACAACTCAAGCCATCTCCTGCAATACGCATGCAGTCTTGTATGCATCCAGCCCATTTAGGGTGCCTACACTCCATCCCCTATCAAACCACACACACACACACACACCGTTTTCCTCCCAGCACGCATACACACACTACACACACACAATACACCACGACGATTTGCACTTTCATCTGCGATTTGCAAAGAGCGGGCGTTGACGGCTTCGATGAGGGTGGGTGTGTGTGGACGGGACTGGCCGCGTGGTTGCCATCAGATGACTGCCTGCATATCTCGCGTCTTAGTGCCCGCCTTGGGTCTCTCGTCGTTGCGCTGCCGTTCGCGAGCTGAGAGTGAGCCAGGGGCAGTGGGGGTTAAAGCACCCGGGCATCACGTCTTTTTAGCCATCAGTCGAGGCAGAGACACTCGTCATATAATGCGGCCATCAGTCGTCAGTGAATAAAACAGGACGAGACATGGTCTCAATAACCCACGCTTTACACGCAACAATAGCTTCTCCAAATCACAAACACCCTCACATTTTCTGTTAGGATCAAATCCATATCAAGAACATGGCTGAGCCAACAAACATGCCACCCTCAGATCCAGCATACACACCAGAAACCTCCCACCAGGGCCTCACAAACGCCCAAGTCGGCGCCATAGCCGGCATCATCACCGCCTCCGTCCTCCTCGTCCTCCTCGCGCTCTTCTGCGTCGTCCACCGCCGCCGCAAGCACCGCCGGGCCAGGATCGTCAGGGAATACCGCCGCTCCGCGCGGGGCTACGAGAAGCAAAACGCCTATTATCACGAGCAGCAGCAGCAGCAGCAGCAGCAGGCGAGCGCTTACGAGTGGGCAGACGACGGCTCGCCGGTCAAGAAGCCCAGGGCTGCTAGGAAGAAGAAGGGCGTGCCGGCGAGGGTAGCGGTGGTGGTTGATGGCGAGCCGGAGTATATACCTGGGGGTCCAAAGTATCCTACCTACAGGGCTGTGCCGCCAAAGAACCCTATGAATCTGAGGAGAAATGCCTGATGATGATGTTGTCTGAAAGAATAGTCGTGTGGTTGTTTCACGATGAGCGCCAAAAAACTTAGTTCAGTCTTTTACCCCCTTTTTAAAGTGTACATGATGCTTCAAATTACTTCATTATACGTAATATCGAATTTTCTACATGATTACTTGATTCAAATCGTAGTCTTTCTACCATGAGCGCAGCTCTTCTCCTGGACGGCAGCCTTGCTGGCCGCAGACCACCTGACAAAATCCCGCGCAGCCCCCCGCCTGGAACGAGGGTTGACAGACGTCTTCTCCCTCGGGGGCACGCCGTCCATCGAAAGCGCCAGCTCCGCCGCGGCGCGCCCAGCGGACTTTGCGTTGACGGTCAGAGCCTCCCAGTTGACGTTGTCGAGGCCGTCGCAGGCGAGATGGTAGCACTCGTCCCAGGGGCTCCCCGCGCCCGTGAAGATGCCAGACGAGGGGATGCCCAGCTCGAGAAACCCGACGTAGTCTGAGCTGGACCCGAAGCTGCCGTACCACGAGTCCTTTCCCTGAGCTTTCAGGTAGTCGATGAGGTACTGACCGCCGGTTTTGTGGGCGTCGGTGTCGCCGTAGACTGCCCACTGGGGCTCCTTGGAACCAATCATGTCGTAGTTGTAGTAGAACCGGATGGCGTCGGCCTCCTTCTCGGTCAGCTGGGAGGTGTAGTGAAGGGAGCCGACCAGCCCGGACTCTTCGGCTCCCCAGAAGCCGAAGGAAATCTTGTTCTTGTACCCGCTGTACTTTTCCACGCTTTCGGCAATCTCGAGCAACGCTGCGACGCCGCTGCCGTCGTCGTTGATGCCAGCGCCGTCCGGGACGGAATCTAGATGCGCCCCGAGCATCACAACGTTGTTCGGGTCCCCCTCCTTTGTCGTGGCGATGATGTTCCACGACTCGCGCTCCTCGGCAATGGCGTCGACCAAGAGGCCGGCGGACAGCTCCTCGCCGGCGTCGATCCTCTCCTTCCACGCGGTCCCTTGCTCTAGTGTGATGAGGGCAGTCGGCGCCAGGAACCCGTAGTTTTCCGCGCTCAGCGTGGCGGACGAGAGCTTATCGCCGGGAACGTTGTTGATGAGCAGCACGCCGACGGCGCCTCGGTTCTTCGCGATCCTAAGCTTGTCCGCGACGGCGCACGCGCCGCGCTTCACGAGCACCAGCTTGCCCTCTACGTCGACGCCCTCCCACTGGTCCTCGAAGCAGCCGGATCCCCTTTCGTCGTCCACCGCCAGGGCGACGAGCGGACCTTTGACGACGCCGCCCTCGGGGGTGGGGTTGTTGTATATGAGCGTCAGGATGGGCTTGACGTCGCTGCCGTCCGGCCCGGTGACGGAGATTTCGCGCGTGGCGGCGTACAGATGGGTGAAGGGCTGGACCTCGGTGTCGAAGCGTTTGCCGAACCGCTTCTGGAGGCGCTCGAGGACAAAGTCCATTGACGCATTGTAGCCTGGGTTGCCAAAGGCACGGTTACCGCCGTTGTCACTAGCAATCTTGTTGAGATTCCAAAGAATATTCTGTAGCCTATTAATTATGAGTATATATATATGTGTGTGTGTGTGTTTGGTGACCGCTTACTTGTCGGTTGTTATGTCGGCCTCGACCTTGTCGGGCGTGAGCTTCTCATTCGCAAAGCTGCCCGTGGCCAGCAGGCCAGCGGCGAAAGCACCGCTCTGGAATTTCATGGTAAATAATGATTATCTTGTAACAAGGAGCTGGAGATGAAAAAGATTGATTGATTATGAGAGCAGAGGCATTCTCTTTTAATATGGCACTAAAGCCCATGGCCAACCAACCCCCCCCCCCCCCCGTTGCCAGGTCGGCTGCATAGCCTGCATTCCCCCCCTTCCCTAGCCGACATCTTGGAAGCTCGACCGCCAGACTCCGGATTTCGTGGGGTTAAAAAAAAAAAGGTCCCTTATCGTGTTGGTCTAAAACGGCAGGTCGATTGTCGCTCGCGTTGCACGCCGAGACCTTGTATACAAGATTGGACATAAAAAAAAGGCAGCAAAAGCCGGGGTCAATATTCGAATCTGTGATTGTTTTAATTTTGTCAAGTACATGTAGTCGTGGCAGCAGTGTTGCACCGCCTGTCGTCACGCCATTCGCAGTCCTTGCACTTAATCGATTCAAGTCATTGTTAATGTGGTTGACTTTCAAATAAGAGGATATATCCCAAGACTTTACTTGGGCTGCGTTTCTTATATTGGCATCAGTGGTTTACCGAGCTGGTTCCCGAGATCAGCCAAGCTACACCTGCAGATGAGGGTAGCATTTAGCATTGGGCAACATTGCTCATCGGTGGCCACCGTTCAGGCAACCCTTGGCAAAGACTGCTGCTGCGCGCTTCCAGAACCAGCAGCACCACATTGTGAGAGTCTCGACCGACGTGGTGACTATGGGGGTTTCCCTTCTTCCTTCCAGACTCGGCCAAAGTCGCAGATATTATCCGGATCCTTTGTTTGCGTGCTCGAGGGCGATGCATGCATCATGATGCCAAGCATTTACTCGAGAAGTCGCAGATATTATCGGGGTCCTTTGTTTACGTGCTCGAGGGCGATGCATGCATCATGCCAAGCATTTACTCGAGCGCTATCCCGGCCCCGGCCGAGCTGTGCGCCGATCGCCTTTGTTACCCTGAGCGTTACCCTGAGCGCCATGATTGGGCAAGGTCTGCTTTGTTTGGTTTGAGTCGCAATTGAATGTAGAGCATTATACTTGGTAAAATTCAACAAGTCAAATGGTAGGTTTCAAGCCCCGTGGTACATTAGAGCAGCTAAGCGATAAAAAAAACCCTGGCAAGCCATGGCTGGAGCGCGATATTAGTTTATTCCAGACGAGCATGTAATCTCTCCTCATCGTCGGGCCCATCTATCCTTTGATGAGCATTTATATTCGTTGGAAAATCAGAATGCGGTTATACTCCATGTCATCAACCGAGTTCAAATGTCCGTAGATAAACACCCTCTTTAATGAGACATGTTGGGCACTCCCCATGCAGAGTCAACAGGAGTTGGAGCAGGGCTAGGGTTTGCTTCCCATTGGCGATACCACTCTTCCAAATGATCATCGACAAACTCCCAAGAGGGCGGTAGTTCACGGGCAGTCGAGAAGGGTTGATCAAGCAGATGATCCGGGAGCAAGCCCTGGAGATCACGTAATAGCTCATCAAAGTCACGGAGAGGCGAGAAGATTTCATCAAACAGCAAACCCCGGGGCACGGCACTCCCGCCTGCACGCTTGAGCGTCTGGTGTCTGAGCTCCCTCTTGAGGAAGTCCTTCCATTTTCCGGGAGCGACCGTGACGCGCTCCCGCAAGTAGATTGAATCTAGTACTTCATAATCGACTTGGAAGCGATGGGAGGGCACTGGGGGCAGCCGACTGTGGTGAGCACCGGCAAGTTGGTCACGGCTCGCCAGCATGTCAGAGTCCCGCCCATTTTCCGGCGCGCCTGGATCGGTGCATTTGATCTTGAACTGGGAGTAGTCGAGGTTCAAGTCACGTCCTGGGGATGCTTCCAAGCCCTTGGTGTCAAGGGGGATGACGAGGGAAAACTTGTCGGCGATGCGTCGAAAACCCGACAACGACCCATGGCCCGGAGGGTTAGCATCAGCATAATACCTGATGTCCCGACCGGCCCAACCCTGCTTGGCGAGTTCCTGCAGTCGATGCCGCAAGTTTTCGTGAGCCTCCGTCAGGTGATGGAGCTCGTGGTCGATGAGCGTTTGACGAGGGAAGACTGAGTACATCTTGTTCCATGTGATGATGTTTAGGCACGCTGTCGTGTATGCCTCTTCAAGAAGACGCGCGAGGGGACTATGGGGTTGCAGAGGGGGACGTATGGACCGCCCCCAGACCCTAACCACCGCTTCCGGCCGTCGGCCGTCGTCGAAGCGTCTTTCCCATGCAGCAGGCGGTTCCCATGCAGCAGGCAAGAGGGTAGTTAGTGGATAGGCTATGCCATGCTTTCTGTGTTTGACGACTTACCTCGTCAAACCGCAACTCGTGGCGCCGCCTCAACCGTTCCTGGTACCCTTCCTTTTGCAATATGGAATCGGTCATTCCGCGTACCTCGGACCCCTTGTCGATAAAGAGGTCCAACACCCCTACCTTCCAATGACCCCTTTCCAGAACATTGAGAGCAAAGGGTCCTCCGATGATGGAGCCCGAGGACCTCATGTAAGAGCGAAAGGCGGTTGGATCGTCGAAGAAATCCCTGAGCCGGTCGTCGACTTCAGACTTCATCTCGTCCAACACGCCCTTGGTGACGTGGCTGAATCCTTTGCAAGTCTTGGACAGCGCATGAGAGCTAGCCATGTCTAGGTACGAGAGCAGCGACTTGGCGACGGGATAATAGCGATCGAAATCGAATAAATCAACCAACCCTGGCTGGTGCCGCGCATTGCTGCTTGATGGTTGGAGGTTTGACATGACGCCGGATATGTTGTCAATTTGCCAAACCATGGAGATGAAGCAGCCAAGTTGTATGAAACCGAGATGAAAGTTGGTTCGACGGCAACAGCAGCGCGGGGTAATTCGTGTTACATTGGGTGGCATTGGGCAGGAGCACAAAGCACGTGATTCATATGCATGCACCTTTATCAGGCCATTATTGCGTAACCAAGACTGACGTGTTGAGTTTTCAGCCATGAGCACCGCGAATTGTCGTGGATAATGCAACGGTGTAGGGGTAGATGGTGCTTTGGGTTTAATCAAGATCATCTAGTGTTGGCCTTGTTTTAGCATCGAGAGTGCGCAGCAAGATGATTAAAGATGAGATGATGGAGGAATAAATCTGTATCGATGGCTATGCATTGAATATGGGTAGTGGTGTTGGCTGGTGTGTCTGATGTTGTCGTTCTGATAAGGGGCGACAGAACCGTGTCCGTCGTAGGACATTTCATCGCTCACATTAATTCATTAACAATCATCTAGTCGCTGTTATTCACGGGTGACGGGAGCGTACCGGACATGCCCAATTATGCTATTCTAAATCATCTTCACGAGCAGTATCAAGGATAACGTCCTGCCCATGTCTACGACAATGAGATATAAGAACAAGATGCGCTCCCACTAACCATGACCGGGTCTTTATGGCTTTGCGTCGGAACTCGAAAAACAAAGGAAATAATAATAATAGAACTAAACATCTTTTTTGTAGCGCATGAGTGTAAAAGAACAACCACACAAGGAAGCTTATAGTCAATACGTTTCACATCACTAAGAGAGACAAGACAGCATTGGAAGGAGTAGATGTATATATGCCTATCAAATTCTGTGTAAAAACCAGCAAATTCTAAACGAAAAAAGATATTTACGACACCAAAATAATATATACATAAATATATAAACAACGAAAGAAGAGGAAGAATGAGAGAAACCGCTCTCTAAGCGGTTCCGAGACGCTCCTTGAGGTTGTCGCCAAAGGTCCAACCCTTGGACCCGTCCCAGTTGATGGACCAGGTCATGATGCCCTTGAGCGCGCCGGCATAGTGGTCCCAGGCCTGGCCGACGAGGTCGGTCGACATGTAACCACCTCCGGCACCCTGCTGGGCGGGCAGTCCGGGGACCTGCATGTCGTAGGGAAGCTTGATGGTGACGCCCTGCACGGTCAGTCCGTCGTTGAGGCAGTCCGTCTGGGCGACGAACCCCTCGACTGATCCGGCAGGGTATGACTTGCCGTCGCAGCCGTACATCTCGCCGTTGTAGTACTGCATGTTGAGCCACCAGAGGCGTCCGCTATCGACATACTTCTTGATGATGGGGAGGTAAGAGCCCCAGATGGAGCCGTACATGACGCTACCGCCCGTGACGTAGGCCGTCTCGGGAGCCATGGTGAGGCCAAAGTTGTCGGGCATCCTGTCCAGGACGCCGTCGATGATGCGGATGAGGTTGGCCTGCGACGTGGACAAGGTGTTGATGTCGCCGCTGCCGGTCAGCCCGCTCTCGATGTCAATGTCGATGCCGTCAAAGTTGTACTCCTGCAGTATGGGCACGATGGTGTCGATGAACTTGTCCGCCACGGCCTCGGAGCTGAGGTCGACTGCGGCCGTGGCACCGCCGATGGACATGAGGAGCGTCGCGCCCGCGGCCTTGGCCTGGCACATCTTGTCCGGCGGGGAGACCTTGACGCCGCTGTCCATGCCGTCCTCCCAGAGGACCGTGCCGTCGGGGAGGATGATGGGGAAGGCGGCCATGATGACGTTGTAGCCGTGCTCGCGGATCTCGGGGTCCTCGATGGGAGTCCAGCCGAAGGGCGGGTGCACGCCGTTGCTCGACCCGTCCCAGTTCTCCCAGTATCCCTGGAGGACTTTACCCTCGGGCTTTCCCGTGGTAGCGCAGGTCGACTGCCCGGCCACCGGGGCGGCACCAAAGATGGCGGACCCGAGGACGGGCAGCAGCATGAGACCGGCGTCAAGGAGAGGAGCCATGGTAGGTTTTGTTGAAAGTTGATATTTCAAGGGTTGTAAGTTGGTGTTGAAAAAGGAATGTTCACCAAATGTTACGTGATGAGGGAGAGAAAAAAAGCAGAGAGAGAGAGAACCAGCTCTTTGGAAAGAAAGGACTGTAAAAGATTTCGTTAGATTGCTGTGAGATGAAACCAAATTTTTTTTCCTTCTCGTGTGGTGGCGTTTGTGTGAGTTTATATAGCCAAAGACATACACGCCATGAAGTCGTCCATGGGCACATCCATCTCATCTCACCACCCAGCACCCCAATGACTCCCCACCCCCCCCCCCCCCCCCTCCTGCCTATTAGACACTTAATCACAAGCCGACCCCATCCAAGTTCAACTGATTATAGCAAGTGACGCCCATTTTTTGGTGAGGTGAAAAAAGTAATCATCCCAAGTCTACTACCTACTCCTCCCCTCATGGGGGCGAAGAGGGTAACGTAGTACTCCGTTACTTTGTCACGGTATTAGTACACAGCTGATAGTAAAAAAAAGGGACTCGTTGCAATGACTGCAGATTAAAAAAAAAACTTATTAATGGCCTACCTAAAAGGGGCAAAATGGGGATCCCTGCTGATCCAGGAACAATCATGACCTGCCCAAATGCGGAGAGCTAGCGTCAACGTCTCGTCGCATCGGCGGCGGGGAACCTGGGAATGTTTCACCACTAAAGATGTGGAAAACCACCGAGGAAGCGAGATTTAAAATATTCAGCTGACATGACTTTCTTTCTTCAGACAAGTACATTTCCCTTTAAAGGAACAAATCACCGGCAGAAACGTTTCCTTGGGAAAGGGTAGAAGAGGAAGAGTAACCTCCATGTAAGACGCGGGAAATGATGACGATGCTAAATCCATCACATTTTTTGACACGGCTTACAACTCGATGTGATGTCCCGGCAATCTACCTCACTTATCGCCACGCTAACCCATTCTTGCTCATGCGATACTCGACGAATGGGAGGGGGGGGGGGGGGGGG
>PXOB01000332.1:252-14890 GCA_003012115.1 Trichothecium sympodiale
GGCTCCCCCGCCAGGCCGACCTCCCTCAGCCGGGCAATCCGCACTCGCATCAAGCTGAAGCACGACGGACAACTCGAGCCGCGCTCATGCCACAACCTCTCGAGGATGAAGCGCCCCCTTGATGACCCATCAAGGTAGTCAATAATGTTATCCGAGTCGTTTCCTTCCTCCAAAGGATCACTTCCAGCGTTACATCCAACTTTAGCAAATTTTCGGCGTGGTCGAGCGAGAGATTGGTTCGTACATGCTGTAGTTGCTCTGGAAGTTGGAGGTTGCGGATCGTAGGTTGAAACCAGCGCCCGCGGCGCAGACACCCAGATTGTCATCCTCCATCACTGAGCTTGGTTATGGGACTCGATCGAGGACAAGGTCTAGCGAGATGTCACTCTTCTTGATCAGACGCTGCCATTTTGCAGGAAAGTCTTGGAATACGTCGTGCCGTCTCGGGTATAGTGGGGGAAAAAGCAAGGGGATGTAGTCCGAAGGCTCATCTTGGCCAAGTTAGCATCATGGGAAGCGCAAAAATAGACAAGTTGGCATACAAAGTATGCATATAAAGTATTGTAAAGCTCGAAACGGTGGAGTGGGAGCTTTGGACAGAATGCGAAAAGGATCAAGCCTGGAATCATTAGGCGCTGAGAAACTTGCTGCAGACCTGGGTACCCCGCTTGTGTAACCTACCCGGGCTACACAGGCGCCTGGACTCACGAGTAGCTGGCACGCTCCCAGATGCAAGAGGGTATTTCGACCGGCAAGTCTTCTCCAATTGTCCTTGGCTTCTTGTGACTGCCTGTCAAGACTATGGGCACTTTCTTCCCATTTCTTCGCTTAGCCCGTCAACAACATTATCTCCCCAAGGACGAACATGTCAATCAGGAGTACCAACTTTTCCTCTGTCCCTTGAACGATCGGAGAGTTATCGGTATCGCAGACGACTCCATCTCCTCTTTCTTGGGATCCTTTGCCTCTCCGACGGCGACACAGGCTCCAGCATCACCTTCAGAAAAGCCTCTTCCTTGTTCTCCTTCTCTGACCTACCTGTTTTCGCGCTGACAGAGACAAAATAGTGTGAACCCAAGCTCAAAGAAGACGACCGACTTTCGCAAACCTTGGCCTCAAAGGAACAAGAAACCCGTCGGGGGAACAACTGCAATGGGGTTTTCCCTGGACTTGGTCAATATATCCTTGAGGAGAGCGCGCTAGAGAACCAGGACTTCTACATAAGTTTCATGGCCCAGGCGCTGTGCATCTGGTATTGCGGGTTTGTCAAGTTATGTATCCGGACAAATTATTCAAGTTGCTCTAATCAACAAGTCTTCTTCATCACACAGACGCAGTTTTCCAACAGTCACTCAAGCTAGATAAACGGAAACCCGAATCGTTCCAGCTCAGTGTAGCCAACAGAGGCCCCGGCTTTGTATGAAACATGCCGTACGGAGCAATGGTTCTATAATGATCCGTTTCGATCTCTTGTTTGATCAACACCAACGAAGAAAACCAACAACCTCAATTCCAAAGTTTTCCCCTCCCTCTCAGTATTACACTCCCCCTGGGGATTGTCTCCCTTGGCACAGAGAAATGGTATGGCATGTCTCTAAGGAGCGGACTCCCTCGAGAAGCAATTGCACAGGCTAACATGGTTGAGATGTAGGCGATCCAGGCTTGTCAAAGAACGCGATTCCAGAGAGCACCCCCTCCCTCCCCTGTTGGCACTCTTGCAGCACAAAAGACGTATGTGCGCGCAGCCAAATTCTCTTTCCAGTAGCCTCCGGACGGATATTGCTGCAACTCTAGAACCGAATTGCGAAGAAAAAGAAATGGATAAATAAAAAATAGGGAACCTTTCTAGGCGAGCTTCTGTTTGTTAAGGGGGCTGTCCCATTGTCGATCTCTCATCTGACACTCTCCCACTGGAATACATCGTGGCCTTCATTGTGCGCACAACTACTGGAAAAGGCTCCCGAGATGGGCAAAATACGGGTGTCGAGCAGCACCTTCAAGGACAGATGAAGGAGGGGGAGGCACGGGCGCTGATATATAAAAGACGTGGGAATATCAATAGTTAATTCTATTTTTCCACCTCCAACGCAATCAGCGTAATGTAATAGAAGCCCAGTCTATGTATAACACCATTCCTAGGCTTCAGCCCCGAGTTACATAATCCAGCCAGTGACACCCCAATAGCTTCCAAACTCTATAACAACCAACAAAGCGCACACAACTCCCAAGGATGCTGATAAATATATCTACGCTTCCCCTCACGTTGGCTGGCTCGGGGCGACATGACGCCGGTGAGCTGCACGTCGTGGCCAAGCAGACCCTTGAAAGCCGCATTTTCGCCTTCGAGACGCTGAATCCTCTCCTCGAGGGTCTGCATCTCGTGCGTCATGGCCGCCTTTTGCAATCTCCAACTCTCACGCACTTCCTCCATGATGATTCGCTCTTCCTGTTAGACCTCTTCGGCGCGTTGTCTGTTGGCCTCGAGGTAGTTTCGTTCGGCCCCCCACGCCTCACGAATCAGGGCGTTTTGTTGGGCGAGCCTCTGGACGAGGTGGTTCGCGGGGGGGCCACCTGGCAGCGCCAGCCGAAACAGTGTGGCCACCAGCAGCCCCCCCTCTGCCTTTTTGTATAGGCAGAGCCTGCGGCTCCGTCGTGAGCCCAGGACCCCCGGCGCTTGCGCCACGAGGGGCGACTCCACTGCGTGGAGGTAAACATACGACCATACCCAGTAGAAAATACGGGATCCCATCCGCTCTTCTCGAGACGATATTAGGCGCTCTGAACAGCGGAGTGAACATGGGGCCAGTGGGGAGGGTTTTGAGAGAGGAACGCTGAGACTTGGCAGGTCTCCCATGGGGAGACGAGTGCATAGGATGTACACGGTTTCCAAGTTGAGCTCAAGTCAGTTTCCTTCTACTTGATTCAGGAATGCTGTGCAGACGTACCATTCCATCTAATATCCACTGGAAAGAAAGAGGACAATCCAAATACTAGCACGTCGTGTGTGTTTTCATAAGATTGGGAAGTAAAGGAACCGCGAGTCATCTCCGCCTTGACTGTAGTCAGGAACTGGTATTGCAATAGCTTGCCGCCGCCGGTGGAGATTAAGACGAAAGTGCTCTTGGTGGAGGAAGCAACGCGTAACCATTCAGCCATTGCCCATGACACTATCCCGACGTTTCGCTGCATGCTTCGGTTGCAGACTCCGTTACCAATCTTGTCGATGAAGGGTGCTAGCTCTGCCTTTGCAGAGGGCTCAAGCGACTTGACGTCTATAGAGATGATGGCAAGGCTCATAGCCTCAACCTCGACATCCATCTTGGCGCTGAAGAGGCCAGAGATATGACGTGAATGGAGAGTGATGGAGAAGCGATGATGCAGAGTGGACTTGTCCGAAGCTTTGGGTATAGTAAAGCGAGATAGAGCTAGACGCGAGAATTCATTAGCAAACGTTTTGTAAATGGTAGTATTGACGGTCTGGAATGAACGCCTACTTCTTCTCAAGGTTATTGTCTCCCTTCGCTGCAGCGAGGGCTGTTGTTTTCGATAGTTGTTGAGCAAGGTTGCGTGGTGTTGTGTTTGGAACATTGCCTGCAGGCAGAGACTGATGTTGCAATAACTTGCTGCCGCTGATAGAGATCAGGACAAAAGTGCTCTTGGGAGAGGAAGCAAAGACGGGGCTAAAGACCAGGAGTTATTGGCAAACGTATTGTGGAAAGTATTATTGGCGGCTTGAAGTGGACGCCTGCTGCTCAAGGTTATCTCGCTTGGCTGCTGCGAGAGCTGTTGTTTTCAATAGTTGTTGAACAAGTTGTAGGATGTTATGTTCGGAGTTGGGAGCAGACGTTGTGTTTGGAATAAGTAGTCGTAGGGGACGGTGGTGGTAGCTTGATTGGATTGGGCAAGGCCAGGTGAGGTCGTGCCCCGCCCCCTCCTTTCTAAACCTCCTTGCCCCTCCCGGAAAATCCAGCATCCCAAAGCAACAAATCTACAGGCAAGTGAGTAAAGAGCAATGTGAGTCTGCCCATCGAAGGAGGTAGTCCCCACTGATCTGCCATATACCCAATACGTAATTTCAGCAAGTACTCTCTGACCACGGTCAGAAAGGCAGGGAATACTAGTGCCTGTTTCCGCCGAACCCTTCCTCCAATACGAGGAAATAACCTAGTCAGGAGTACGAATATTTCGTCCTTGACCAAGTCCAACAGGTCAAAGAGGTTCCGTCAGACAGTCTGACCGGACCTTCCGACCCAGACCGACCTAGATCTTCCCCGTAGCTGATTGCAGCCGGTAACCAAGACCCGACCTTCCCGACCTGCTCATTCAAGTCACAGCAGTCAGGAACGGAAGCTCTCAAACCTGACAGTCGGCGTCAAAGCCAGAAGACCGACCTTCTTCCATACCGGAAACGGCAGGAATATATATATGCTAGCAAGTATATTAATCAATTCGCCTTGCCTTTCCAAAGTCATGAAAATTGATTGCGCTCGCCCTCGAAAGTTCATACCAATCTATTGAGCTGCTCTCTGTGAGCTTTTGAGAATTGATTACGCTCCTCCCTTCAACCTCGTACCCATCAATTACAATCGCCTATCCAAGACGGCCTACAAGAAGGCTGAATGCTACCAAAAGTACCTCAACGGTGGCCGGCGTCTGCCGGATAATATCCTACCAGCAGTCCAAGCCAACAAGGTAAGTTATTTTTGAATCATTCGTTTACAGCGCCATGAAGAAGATGAGAAAGGCGATGAGGATGCCAAAGTTGCGCCAGACGTGATTGTAGCTGTACCTGTAGTTCTCCGAAATGAAGCGGTCGCCGAGGACGACGTCCTGGCCGGGCACGGCGCCGACGACCGGACACACCCAATAGCCCCCCCTCTCCTGGGCCGTGACGCTAAGAGTGATTGTTTCTTGTCTGCTTGTGCCTCGAGGAAGCCCTTCCAATGATTCGACTGACTGTTTCATACCAGCAGCCTTTAAACTTTACAGCCATCCTTCCAGCATCATGCCCATGACGGCCATGGTGTTTGTTGGGCGCATAAGGAGTCTTGCCGCCAGCACCTCGACCAGCTCGGCAAAACCCAATAGAGGTTGCCCGTGGACGTGGGCCGTAACGAGCGTGCAGTTGATAAGCAAACGCTGCATTTTACAGTTCCAATGACACAAATCACAAACTCTGGTCGAACGCATAACGAGGGAAACGAGTGGGCTAGGACCTACCGACTACCCCTATATTCCGCCGCAGCGAATACGAAACAAACTGAAGAGAGGAGGGAGGAGAAGATTCAAGTCTATGCATTGGCGAGAATGTCCAGATCAACAATTTTCGGGAGATAAGCACATGACTACTGTAAAATATTGAGACAAGTATCCAGAAGTGACATACCCAGGACAACTTCTCTCGAAGACACCGACTCCCCACGTTATACAATTCCCGCACACGCAACGAGAATACCAACATGGTTGTTGGAGCATGGCTTGGATTTGTACCTTGCGATGGAAGACCACGGAGTAATATTAATAGGTGTAAAGACCCACTTCAACGGCAAAATGACAGTTCCTATAGGCAGATCTACCTTCCTAACCTCCTTCCAGGTCTGCCGGTGCTCGACTGCCTTGACTTCCACCTTTACAGCCTTCCACCAGTCCTCTCGGCTGCTGCTGCTGCCTGCTTGTTTCCACGAGCCAGTCGCTGGTGGCACCTGGTCCTTGTGTGGCTTTTCCTCCGTAGCCCTCCCGGTGAATTGCGGCGATGGTCAGCTTCGACCTCTTAGCCGGACTCTCGCCTATGTTTCTTCCTGGCCCGGGTCGTCCTGACCCGGATGCTCGTGGTGTTGCTCTGCACCCCGGTTATCTGGTCCTTCTGCCAGGACAGGTCTCGAGGACGCTTCGTTACCTATTACTACTTCTTGGCTGTTAATAGCCGGGTCCTAGAACACACTCGTAGCCCTAGTCTTGACTTTGGAAGAGTACCCGTTGGATGCACCTTCTGCTGAACTCGGCTCGGCCAATCCTCCTGACGACACCGGCGGCCTAGTCCAACCTCCGTCTAGGCCACGAGCCAGTGTGGTCCGTGGTTGCAGCCAAGCACGGCACACGAGGTTCTAACCTCGGTCTCTTCTGACGGCGTTGATCTGGCTCAACCTGGCTGCCAGCTGCTTGTCAGGGCTGCTGTCCTCATCGACGTCGGAAATATCATGGTCCGCCTGCTCGGGCAGTCCTTCCTGACCTGTCTGATCCGGCTGTGAAAACTTGCGTTTTTACGGCACAGCCATGATTCAACACACCACTGAAGCTGGAGCCTGGTGGGCTTACTCCCCCTTTTGATATAACGCTGCTCCAACATTGCGAAATTCCTTCCTACGGAGGACGTAAGTCTCATTTTGTTTGGCCCAGTTCGATTTTCGAGCCTGGAAGTCCTCCTCCTCGTACGCGCGTTCTTCGGCGGCAAGAGCTCTCTCTTCCTTTCACGCATCGTACGCTTCCTTCAGGGTCAATGAAGTCCCATATCTTAGCCTCCACGATCCTAGCCTGGAACTCTTCGATCCAGTCATGCCATTGGGAAGAATTAACCAAGTTTGGAAGCTTGGTTGCAGTGGTTCCTTCGGTAACCATGACGATCCGGGTGTGTGTCTAGTTGGATCAAAAGGGTCGGCTTCGAAGGTTCGTATGTATCGCAGTTCCCACCTACTAACGGTGGTGACTTGGACAGCTGCTTCCTAGCTCTCGGGCTAAGAAGGATCTCCAAGGAACGCTCGTCGGTCTGCTTGACCCGATTAGGTGACTTTGTCTATCTGAGACTGAACCAGCCAGATCTATTCAGCTGGATCAGTTGCCGAGCTTCGTCAAGAAGGTCGGTCTTCTGGCTATGACGCTGACTGTCAGGGTCGAGAGCTTTCGTTCCTGACTGCTGTAACTGAATGAGCAGGTCACGAAGGTCAGGAAGGTCGGGTCTTGGTTACCAGCTGCGATCAGCTACCGGGCAGATCTAGGTCGGTCTGGGTCGGAAGGTCTCTGCGGCAAAGGGCCATGCCTGCCCTTTGATGACGAGTGAAGAAGTCCGTTTGCCGGAGAAGACGGATCGCTACTTTGTTAGCTGCACCGTTGAGATGATGCCGCAAAACAAGGTGTATGATGTGGCGGTAATCGATGAGATTCAGATGATTTCAGATCCTGACCGAGGAAACGCATGGAGTCTGGCACTGCTGGGTGTGTCCAGGCAAAGGAAGTCCACCTTTGTGGCGAAGAGAGGACCGTAGAGCTCTTAGAGTCGCCCACAGTGGTCAATCTGGAGGGTTATTTGAGTACGCCAATGCAGGGGAGGCATCTAGAACTCGTTCTCAAAGACCCTTTTTTTCTCACCGCCTCGAACCAATCTTCCCACTCATTCTCCTCGCCGCATAATGTCGATATCACTGGTTCCTATAAGAGGTGTCAATACGCAAATACTCGGTATCAAAATGTCGACATCCTTCTGCTTCTGTGCAGCCTCTTCTCGCTTCTTCTTCCAAGCCTCGAGCTTCGCAAGGCGCTCCTCCGCCTTCTTTCTCAGCTTTGAGGCTGTGTCTCCTGAGTGAAGAGGCAACTGTAGAGTACTCTAATAAAGTATTGTGTTCGGGATCAGGAGACCACTCCTGAGCAACTGATCAGGAGGTTGATATAAAAGCCGTAGCCGCAGTCCCCCTTTGAAATTGCAAAAAATCATGCCCCTTTTTCTAACCTAATTTTAACCTACTAGTTGTACGACACGCCGTGTATAGGAAGTCGGCTTTTGCTGCGGCAGTTGCTCTCGTGAGCACTGTTTATTAATTGTACGCATCTGATCAGACGAAGCTCTATCAAACAGCCCAAAACCCAAACCAAACAGACTGACGGTTGTTGTCATATCTTCGAGTGTCAGCTGCTGCCGCGTCCGGACCTTCGTCTGGCGCCACGCGTCAAGCCCGTCTGCCTATGACTCTTTGACCTGGTGTCATGGGGTGTGTTTATTTCTACCCAACTCAGTATATAAGCTCTAGGCAGCTTTACGGAATATGTCAACTGACGTCTGGCTCTAAACTTTGTACATACGTTTTTATCTTGGCCTCTGTGACCTAACGCCGCCGCCGTGATGCACATGGCCATTGCAAAAGCAGGCCTACCTTTAAGCAGCAGACCAGCAACGAATAAGTCTCTTCGCCAGCCAAGAATCGTTGTTGTATGCTGTTGCAGTCTCGCGACGGCGCTTGGTGGTGAGGTTGGTCGAGTAGCGAAACGTTTATGTACTTATTTCTTGGTGATTTTGTGTCGAAGAGTGTTCCCAGACTTCCACGTTGACCGTAACGTCGTAGTCGCTGGTGTCCTGCGCCTCACTCACGTCAAAAGGAGATGGCTCGCTGACCATGGACCTGATACACGGTCGTCGTCGGCCGCGCGCGTCTGCTTGGTCGTGACGGCGGGGGATCTGGGACACGCTGGACTCGAACTTCTCGACGAGGGGTGTCTAGCTTTGTCTGCCGTGGTGGCGTGGAGATTCCGTCTGGCCTCGGCGAGGGGTTCTCGAGCATGGGGCTGAGGACGAAAGCGCGAGAGGCTACTGCATAGCTGTTTCTTGTTCGTCTACCGTTGAGCTGAGGCCTTGATCCACAACGATAATGGCTGTTGACGTTCGCAAGGAGGATATGGAGGTTGGTTCTTCCGTTTGCTATTAGAGTAAGTTTTTCTTTTTGTCTTCCACTACAATCATGTCCAAGCTTGGCAACTGTGTGCGTGGTCTAACCGGCGTTTCTAGGTATGCTCGGTCGAAATTTTTGGGTTTGAAAAGACTTTTGAGAACATGTCTGCACAATACGAGTCGTGTTCTGCAGACATCTTCTTCTCCTCACCCTCCTTGCTACCGATCTTCACACATACGTGGAACGAGGCGGTCGATGGGAGCCCTCTGAGGGAAAGGGAGATTCGAGTTTTGTTTCACGTCGCCTCGGTAGGCTTTGCGGTCGCCCTGCGAAATATATTAGCAGGCAAGCCAACACAGTATCAATATCATCTGCATCCATCGACCTTCAAGAGCACTCACCTGTTATAGTAGACGTCGAGACCGTCCCTTCAAAACTTTCAAAAAGGTCGTATTCAGCCTGCAAAGCCTATGACTTTCCCGCTTCACTCGATTCTTGTCCGAATTGACATGGACAGGAAGGGAAATATTCTGTCTTTTTCGTTGGCTTGGGGAAATGCGAAAACTTTAAAAGAAAACTTGTTTTCCAACCCCATTTTCGTTGTCTCAACGATGGGTTGGGGAGAGGTGTGTGTGTTCCTGAGTAGTAATGGGGGCGGAAAGTTTTTGGTATCCCAGTGATGTTCCCAGCGGCCGGGATTTGTCATCACTGTAACACACAGGCGACGGCCCGTAAGCGAGAAGTTGACCATTTGATCTTGAATCCGGGAAAACTCAATGAGAAATCTAATTACTGGTATAGGATAGAGGTAACTAAAATTTATTCCCAGCTCCCGTACGGCATCATAATGCCATGAACACTGTCTACACCTGTCATGCCACTATAACCAACAAAGCTCCAGAAACGCCATGGAACCAGAAAGATACATCCTTGCAAACGGAAGGATTGCGCTGGGTCGCTAATGAAGTCAAAAGGGACCAGGTAATGCCAGACACTCGCACGACTCAACTACAGCAGTCCTATATTGTGTCCCTTTTGTTTGTCGCGCGTTCAATCGCGGCAATTGGTCATGCCATATCATCATTTACTCACATATGCATCTCCTACGCCGCGTTAGGACATAGGGTAGGTACCTCATCAAGTAAGGCAAGACGGCACCCTTACGAATTCATGGAATATCGTCGTCTTTCAACGCAGCAGCCTGGGGCTAAGGGAAAGAATTGTGCTGTAACTCGCACCAAGTCAGAGTGATACAGGGAGACACTGCAACGTGCCTTTGCCGGATTGGAAGGGGGGATTTAGGCTAGGCCCAGGACGGATCCGGGAACGGATACGAGAGTCTGTGATAGTGTGAAGAAGCAAATATGTTGTAAATAAAAAAAGAGGATGTTCAAGTGGATAAATGACTCGAGGTGGATTGGTCACAGGCGGGCGCTAAAGTTCTAAAAAGATGAAAGAATTGTGTTTCTCGATGCCCTTGTTGAGAGGGGAGATGAGAGGAAAATGGGTTGTCGTCGTCGATAAGGCTGACTCAATGTACGGAGTAGTTCCGTACATTTTAGGTTATTGAACTTGTGAACGTGCATCAATCACACGACATGGCGACTGGTGTGATATCGTTGGCCTGCAACCCCACGCTCGTCACCTTTGATCGACCGCCGATCAGTAACCAGGGAGAGGAGGGGGGTGTCCTTAATGAAGTTGGCGACTGGCCTCAAAGCATAAAAAAGGCTGTGTGAGAAATGTCTCTTCTCAACGTGCGGGAGAAGAAGATAGAGACCGAACACTTGTGGGGGAAGACTTTTTCCAATTCCGATGAGACGAAACAAGGCATTGACCGAGACAACGGGGTTGAAGCTTCCGCTGCTTGACATGTTGGCTTGCTTTGTCGCTGGGCGTTTATCTGCAAGAATTTTGATGGATCCATTGGCGGCTTGAGCCCCATGCTTGCCGATCAGTCACTCTTTTTCCCCATGTTGTCTCCTTTAACCAAATGTGGAAATGTAGAGAGGGAGAACAAGAGATAAATGGTTACAAAGATATGCACATTGCTGATCAAGCGGGTCCAGGCGAGCCATTGATGCCCAACGTAAAATTGACAAGGAAAAAAAGTCTTGGCTCTCGCCCAAATTTGCGGGGGGTACACGTAAAAGGGAATTCGTTACCTTGCATGGGCAGGGCAGTGACCTGAGCTGTTTTTGTCCAAGGGTCGGACCTGTGCTCGCATGCACAAATGTGCCGATGAAGCGATGTACGCCAAGTCTCTAATCTCTGTCTGTCTGGTGGTTGGGGGGTGTACACGTCGAGTAGGATTATAGTACTGTAGTACTGTAGTAGGTTGTACTTGGCATGATCAAAGATGAAGCATGAACTGTTCTTGTCCCTTGGGGACGTCGTTGGTCTTGGCAAAGGAAAGTTTGACGTGCGTGTGACACAACAGATTGACACTGGGGATATTGTTGGCTGCGTTGCCATTTCGAAAGTTGCAAAATTATTAATAATGATAAAAGATTGTGTGCCTTTGTATTTTATTTAAGAAGATTGGGCCTTGAAGATTGTGTGAACCCATGTCGAAGGAAGTTGGGGGAAAGGTTTTTGGTCTTGTGTTACCTGTGGAAGAAATCGGTGTTAGCAAAACGCCGCGAATGAGATAAGGGGAAACAAACCCCCTTGCCATGTGGCGTCCGTCAAAACGGCTGGCCCTCGTGGAAGCCAATCGATTGGTTCCCACCAACCGGGAAATCTGACCAGTGGCTTGACGGGGTTTCTTTATTTTATGGGTTGCCGATGATTTGTGTAACGCTCACCAAACGAACCGCCTGTGTTTGTTATTTCCATTCTCTTGTTTTTTTCTTCTTTTATTTATCGTATTTTTCTTCCGCTCTTCTTCGTAGGAAGGGAGCCAAAGCTGAAAATTCTTCTGGAAACGAAGAAAAAGGGGAAAGAGTTTGACAATTTATGGCTGGTTAATCATCTTGGAAACCCGTATTTGCCATGTACCTGTACGGAGATCTCGGTAGCATACCTAGTAGTATGTAGTGAAAAAAAGGGTCTGAGGGTGTTTGTGTCAGATTGTTGCCATCACCTTTGGACTTTGGTCAAAGTCCCCCGATGCTGAAAATTTCCTCGTTTTCTTTTTCCTTTTCTTATTACTTTCAGCCTTGCAATGAGTGAGACGAACTTGTCAGATCAAAGTGGACTGATTCTGTCTTTGCTGATTCCTATTTTTATTTTAGTGCAACGCCCCCTGATGCTTTTCTTTTTGGAGAGGTAGGTGACCTGTGCGACTTTTGATGCAAGGTGAACTGTCACTACCCTTGTGGCACTTGCGACCTGCATGATTGACAGCAAGCCCAGTACCTTGATCGTTCGATGGCTTCTCTTGTGCACGCAGCGCTAAAAAAGCAGTCACACCCATACATATGTGTACGACGTGCGAAATGTGCATACACGCGAGCGCGCTGGCAGGGCCCGTTGAAGAAAGAGCCTCACTGCCTTTGAACGGAATCTTTACAGCGGGACGCGAAGCGATCGGTATTTCGGCCGGGTCGTGAAACATGTTGACATGTTTTTTTTCGGAAAGGAACAAGGCATATGGTAGGTACTCGGTATACATCGATGACGACCTCTTGCCCGAAAGAGGCTTGAGGCAGGGGTCAAGCGGGGACTAGGAAAGTGCCGTTCCTTTCGAGATTTGCGATTAGTCCCTTTCGAGTAGGCACTCTGCAGCGTAAAGGGGATTGGTTGTAAATGCGATGGGCTAGGCTTATCGGAGCTGGTGTAAAGTCTCGTTTCGGTGATTGTTTCTCGACGAATAATCGTTCCGTAGGGTGTATGCCTTGTCCGCGGTCGTGCGTCGTTGGACTTGACGACTAAAGAAAGATTGTGTGTGTGTGTGTGAGAGAGAGAGAGAGAGAGAAGAGGGTGAGGGTGAGAGAGTAAGGATGTGCGATGCCAGCACCAAGAGATGGGAGGTTTGTGTCCCTGCTTTGCCCAATGATTCAGCTGAGGCGAAGAAAGATAACAATGCACTAAAAAAAGAAAAGAAAAGAAAAAGAGAGAAGAAAGAAGAGTCCAGACCTCGCAAGGATTATCCCCTCGAAGCAACTAAGACCTCGAAAATGTTACGACCCGTTTTTTAAGCACGACGCGGCCCCTCTGCAAGACAAGGCGGGCATCATTGGTACATGTTTTGCCACATGAACTGGCCGCCAAAACGAAGTACCTCTTATCCGTTGCTCTGCTGGGCCCTTTTCATCAATCACAACCCTTGTTGATTTAGTTCGTGTCAAGTTCGTGTCAAGTTCGTGTCATCTTTGAGGTCTAGACTGCTTCGAGGGAATAGTGGGTTGCTTGAAAAAGAAAAGAACTGGCGGGGGTGGAGGATTGCTTCCGTGATGGCCTGCATTAGTCTCAAGGCGCAGGCGCATCAGCCCTCAAGGAGATCGACTCGTCATTACTTCTCCATGAGCAAGTTCTGATCTCCCAAGGTCAGGGGCCATGTGCATTACCTGCTTCCATATACCATGTGACTGATGCCATAACGTGATTCGTGAGTCCCCCCCCCCCCCTCTCTCCCCTCTCTTGGCGCGTCTATCGTTTCATTCTTAGACATTGCAACCTTTTTTTCTTCCTTCTGATTCTTCGCATCTCCATCGATGTATTTGGGTCAAGGGACCAGGTGAGATGACGCCAGGGGTTTGGCTAGCACGATACCGTCTACCGGCATTGCCCAGTTCCGGGCCTCGGGCTGCTGGGTCTCGTCCAAGCGTCTGTTGGGCACTGCCTTGGTCTTGGACCCCATCAACCTACAGAGTCCATACATTATGCAAGTATGCATGTGCAGATATCAAGTTTTCCCCTGGTCTCTTTTGTCAGTTGCAGCCCAACCTGCTGATCACAGCGTCCCCGCCTGCATGCTGTCTCTTGCATGAGAAAAGGATCGAGCAGAGCCCACATACCTAAAAGACTTTGCACCAACAAATCCCCTCCTCCCAAAAAGAAACTGGAACTATTGCTGCGCTTGAATGGGTCCCAAGCATTCGTGATTTTTTTCTCATCGGGTCGTCTGTCATGTGCGCTGCCTGCGGCCAACTGCTCTAGACTCTGTGAGTGTAACTGGATAAATGTTGGTCGCGACATTTGCCGAAAGATGGACGTACAGAAGGAAAAAAAAGGGGATTCTTGTGTGATTCGTTTCCAAGACGTCGGGACTGTGTTGACGTTACATAATACACATTAGGGCAGCACAGGTTAAGACTGGAAAGAGAAGTGATCGAGGGAGGAGGGGGGGACACGGCCACAGATTAGGCAGACGTCGGCCCATGATGAAGTAATGCGTGATGAAGATGAGTGCATACGTATACAATGTCAGCGAATTTGGTTACCAGAAGCTGTAGTATAAGTAGTACTGCCTACTACAGTACTACTACTACTAGTATCGCCCTCATTCTCCTTTACCTTCTCTTCCCTTCTCTTCTCTTCCCCCGACGAGAAGGGGTGATTTACTACTAACCAGTAGGTGGTTGACGGGCGACAGACACACAAAATGACATGGATGGCTATGTGCTCTGCATGTATGTATGCATCTGCTCATCCGCCATCCCCTCTACACCACCCGTCCCCCTCCTCTATCACGCATGATACGTGCAGCAAGATGCCATCAACTAGAGTAGGCAGGCACACAGCCTAATCAATCGATCAAAATGCAGGAATCGGGATTTGCAACGTACGTACATACAGATGTAAGTCAATCATTGGGGGGCTTCTCGGCGTACGTACTCCCCTCGCTCTTCGATTGCGCTGTGCCGTTCGACTCGACTCGAGTCACGTCCGTCCGGGCCACAAGATAAGCGCACGAGCCCCTTTTTTCCGTTTTTCTTGTTTCGTGCCTGGTCGATCGAACGGTCCCCCCTCCCGTGCCCCCCAATCTCTCTCTCCACATTCAACGCCACCACCCCCCCCCCCCCCCCCCCCCCCCCCCC
>PXOB01000333.1:0-16034 GCA_003012115.1 Trichothecium sympodiale
GGGGAGGGGGGGGGGGGGGGGGGGGGGGGGCGTGGCGGCAGGTTTGATATATAGAGCAAGGGGAGAGAAGGAATGGGTGGAAATAAAAGGCGGCGACTTTCTGTTTCTCATTCTTGTCTACAAGTAGGTTGTACCATTTGGGGATGTGCGTTTTACGCTGCCGAACGAATTTTTGGCCGGTGCGCAAAGTCAAGTTTGCAGGTGCAGCAGGGTTGGCTTCTCCACAAGGTGCGCGCACCTGGCAGGCAAAAGTTGGCCGGGGGGTGTGTGGCGGTTCGTCCTTCAGTACCGTACTTGTAGGCAGTCAAGGAGGGAGGGGGGGGGCGTGTGCATATCTTTCCGTCTCTGTCTGTCTCTCTCTTTTTTCCCGTCCTTTTTTTTATCTTTACAAGTAGGTGTCGGTGTCGGGGCAAACCAAAGGGATAAAAAAAAAGTCGATGATCTGTCAACTCTAATCCATTCCTTGTTATATCGTGCGCGCTCCGTCTCCATTTGGTGATGATGTGCGATTATGTTGGATTTCTTTCTTTTTTTTCATATTACTTCATCTTTTCCTTTAATCAAGAGCAGATGGAAAGAAAGCTCAAGTAATAAAGTACATGGCGAAAAGACGGAGTAATTCAAGTACGGAGTACTAGGTAGTCAGTGGCAATATTGTTGGCATATCTTCCCGACAGTTCCAGCTGACAATAGCGTCAAGTCCAGAACTATAGAAGCAACAAACTCGACGGGCACAGCAAAGCATACATACCCCGTACACACCAAAAAAAAGCCCAACCCAGCGCAAGCGCAAACGAGCTATTGCAACTGGAATAATAACTACACGCAAACTTGAGCGGGTCCATATAGCACCAACAACGCTACCTTAGTCCGCCATCGTCAGACCATGTCTCCATGTCTCTTCGTCCGTCTTGGCTTGGCCTTTTTTCCATATACCATCAATCAATATCAATTTCTTGATAGTTAAAATAAACCTACCGACGATAACGGGAAACCCCAGAAATTACAAAAGATCGTTCTCGTGCCAAGCGTTTCCCCCACCCTCCCTCTCACCAAGGACCGCCCGCCGTGAAGAGTCATCGTCACTTGCATCTCTGCCTTGATGACTCGTGATACCACGAGGCAGCCAGGCTGATGGACCGCCCATCACCATCGACCGACCTAGCTCTTATCACTTATCACCGTTACTTGTCTCCCAAACCACGCAGCCCAATGTACCAACGCACCCAAACACATGTGACAATTACCCAAAGAAAATCCAAGAAGAGCAAGAAAAAAAAGAAAAGTTTTTTTGCAAAACATGCAGGAAAAAAAAATCCCCAACAACAACGTGGTTTTGCGCCAACACAAAGACGCACAACCACGTACGTACATACACATACATGCATGCATACATACATACAGAAAAAAGAAAAAAAACCTCTAAAAGCAATACAGGCAAGGTTGCCTATTCGCAGGCATCTATTTCCCCTCCCTCCTCCCCCCCTCTTCACGGCCAATAAGGGCAGGGAACAAGGTAATAATGAGCCTAGCGAACTATTGGAGGCTGAAGCTGCAGCGGTCTGCTCTACTGGGCAAACTTGGCGGGCATACATTGGCCGTCGTGCGGGGGAGGGGCCAGGGAGGACCCTTTCATGTGCAGAAACAGGCGGAAAAGGGAAGGGAAGAAGAGGAGAAATGGGGGAGTTTGGGGGGGGTGTGTCGCGATCAAAAAGAAAGAGCGACCTGCCACATCTCTCTTTTTTTTCTTCCCCCCTTCTTTCCCGCTACTCTAATAGGTGGTTTCTCAGCCTCCATGCTCTCAGGCCACGCAGCCCCAGCGTCCATAAAGAGAGACACGCACATGGAGGAGCCCCTCGGGTTGGGCTTACTTACATTGCATTTACTTTTTTTTTTTGGGCTGCCCTTGAGCCTCACAGCGTTACATACACCGGGAACAAAAGTGAACTGTCAAATATGTGTGCGTTGCAAAAAAAAAAAAACGAAAAGGCGGAGCAGATGCTCGTTTTCTTCAGCCAACCTAAAAAGTCATCCGCTCTCGTCATCTTACCAACATCTGATAACATCTGATGCTTAATACGTACTACATACTATGTAATAAACTACCCCTTCAATAGTAACCCTCAGCTAAGGCTTTTATATTGATCGCCGACGACAAGGTCCGGCGATCAAGTACTCACATGATTGCGCCGCCGCCGCCGCCTCCTCGTACTCGTCCTCTATTCAGACACATCTAATAGCTGCCGGCCGAGCGGTGGATGCTGAATAGTAAAAAAATCAAGGTCACCTTTACCGAGCCCCTCACTCTCCGCCCCCCCCCTGTTCACCTACCCGTAGAGGGAGCTGCCAAAGCCCATCATCGTACATGATTGCATGGTGGAGGCGAACTCTTTTGACGCGGGAGGCCCACCTAACGATGGAACAGAGAGGCAAGTAGATAAAAGGCCACCGGGGGGGCTAGCAGGAAAAATGTAGAAAAAGGTCCCTAACACATGAGCGGGGGAACCAGTGAGAGTGAGTATCACGGCGATAAGTGACAGCGATGGAGGAGGCCTGGTTTTGATAGATCGACCAATATTGCCCAGAATGGAATGTTCTGTGTAGGACAAGGTCTTGATTTTCTCTTGGTAATTAATAGGCGCAATATCACCTGAGCTACTTGGGAGAGCTTACGGCCAAGGAAGTTGGGAGTACAACAAGTACGTGACCTATTACCAAGTCACCCGAGAACTGCGCCATCTTGTCTTCCCTTTTCGCGATAAGAGATGGATGTGAATTGATTGTAGTACATACATACCTACGTAGGTAGGTGCGAATGACGGCCTCCCTCTCTTCTCATCCTCTTCTCCCCCTCATTATTGATTCAGCCCTTGAGGATTCCCACCCCCTCCCTCCCTCCCCGACCGGATGCGACACTCCGGGATCGAAAAGATGAACGCCATCATCGACAAATATTTCGCCGCTGCTGCAAAGTACCATTTTCTCTGCCCAGTTTCCCATTATTTCATGTCTCTTATCGCCCGCATTCCCCTCAAAATGTTGTTACCAAAAGGGATACCAAAAAGGGTATTCCGTACCATGGTGTAGAAATCCAAAAAAAAAACCCAACCCCGCCATCAATACATCTTGCCTCTGAATCTCAACACCATTTTTTTCATCATCGCAAGCCTGTGCCGTAAGAATATGACCATGAATGAAAGCATCCCCCCTCACCAGAACCAACACCCATGAATCCTAGTCGCCGTCTTCCCACTTCTGGCCTTCTTTTCCACAAACCTACGCATTGACCTACTCAGATCACTCGCTTCTTGTACGGAGTACTGTAGACAAGCCGGGGGATTTGCGCCACCCCCGAAGCCTTGGCAAAAACCATGACATCATTTCCTCGGCACTCTGTAATACATGTTTCAATGCCTTGCCAGTCAACCGGGGAAGGTTGCGAGTCCTTTTATGGCGTTGTCTTACTGCACTGGGGATATGCCCGTTGGTGCAAGTCATTCACTCATTCCTTTAATGCAAGGGAGAGGGAGAGGGGCGATGCGCCATTGAATCTACAAGCCACGGAATTAAAAGGGATTTAACTAATACTTCAATGGGCATTTCTCCCCCAAGCGTACGGAGTAGGTAGAACATTGTCTTATCTGCCAGCTTCGCGAAGGATCTCCCCCAGAAACTACTCACGCGCATTTGCCGGAGCGGCGAACGCATGACGCCATTCAGGATTTCGGTAGGAAGCGGCGATAATCCTTCTGATAACTAATATCCATGGTGCACATCCCCCCCCAATAAGTGTTCCCGGGAGACACCTACAATACAACCCCTGAATGTTTGTACTAGCGCCAACAGTGGGTCATTCGCGGGAGGAAAGTCTAGGGTATGTAGCCTTATAACGAGATCATGGGAGGGACTCAGGGCCTGCTGTTATCGAAAGATAAGGGAGGTAGAGGCGCTAAAAGTTAAGACTTCTAGATACTTCTATAGCCCCTCTATAACCCCTGCCTCAGGTTTAGACCAAGGTAGCTAGAAGTAGCAGATGCCCCATAGAGACCTTTATCTAGGCTTCTGATTGGTCTGCCACCCTTGCCTGTTAGGCTCTGTACAAACAAACAGGGATTAGATTGTACATATAGAGGATTAACATGACATGACAAGATTGCATATGATTAGGATTTCGCCCAATTTTCCGCTGGTGAGACTATTAGTGTTGCTGTCGATCAAACGACATCTGACCTATTTTCAGCTCAAAGCACGGAATGCTTCTCGTTGCACGGTTCGCAGTCATTCCTCCGGCAACCCACGTTTTGTCCACATTCCTGATGGCGGCTTGCGGGCAAGCTGGAATCAACGATCGGGTGCTTCCGGTGACAGGAACGCCTGATGAAGAAGTCTGATGGTCCGACCGGCAGATCATCTAATCGCGTGCGAACCATATTTTATAGTTTATCTACGTAGCCTAAAGTGCAATGGCCTACTGCGGGCACTCACCTCCTCGATTCAGTTCTCTCTCCATCTTACTCTCTGGCGTTTGAAAATCCACCGTCCTTCTCTAATTCTGGAACGCAGGGCGGCGAAGACAGCAATGCTAGCACGACATCGGACCAGCTTTTTTAAATAGTCACACGGGGCGAGATCAGCATTCATGTCATGGTCAAGTCTCTGATGAGCTTTATATTCCTTTAATGCCATTGCATCTACATTCTTCTCCAAAACATCAAGTTCATCCTCGTGTGAGCCCTTCAACGCATTCCTCATGAGGAATGGCCCGAACATGATTTCATCCTGAACCAAATCTCAGAAATCCAAACGCCTGAAAATGATATAAACGCAATCCTCTATGCCTTCCATGCTTCAGGGGTATCACGAAAGCAGACGTAACGAAACCTGTAGTACAAAACCACAAAACGCCCATCTTGAGCAAATCAAGACTTCGCTCTCATGAAAATAAAATATTCACACTCTTCTCCTTCTAGCACCTCAATCTGCGCGGTGCTCTGTTCGTACTTCGGAAATGGCACATGTGCGCACGCCTCTAATCAGGCCCCTCTTGTTGATGCTCTGGTGGCAGGTCGACGCTTTGCAGGTGTCCCGTTGGCAACCATGCCTAAACTTTTGGCTACCTTTGAAGGTGTAGCCTTGGCTCCCGTCGGCTTCGACTTGCTGACGCCTGGTTTAGCCACCTGAGTGAGCTTTGCCTTGCTCGGTGGTCTGCCCCTCTTGGGCTTCTCGTCCTGATACAACTCCAGAGGATCTCTCCAAGAAACGGCCTTAGCGTCCTGGCTCCTCCGAGTCGATGACTCATCTGACTGGCTATCCGCTTCCTCGCTCGATGCCTCTGCCGAGCATCGCGCCAACGTCCGTTCCACCGACTCGGCGTTGCCTCTATTGCGCCTCGTATTAGCAGTGGTCTGGCGGGCAAGCTCAACTTGCTCATTGCGGGTGATGGTTGATGTGGGTCGTGGCAAAGCAGTAACCCCAGAGCGGTTATTGATTTTGATAGCCGTCGGGATTGAGGTCTTGGCCGTGAGCCGGGAGGATCGTCTCATAGTCGATCCATCATCCGTCTTCACATCCACAAGGCCGCCTGTCTTTGCAGTCGAAGCTTCCGAGCCCTCGGCGTCTTCTGTTGCGTTCAGAGCTGGCGTTGCAGCCGCCACAGCAGGCGTTGAAGCAGTCACGGTAGGCTTCGTAGGTTGAGTATTTTGACGCATCTTCTTGGGCGATGGTTCTGTTGATTCCTTCGCTTTTTCCGGCGACTTCTCCTCGTCGAGTTTCCTCTTGCCCTTGGCAGGGCTATCGCTCTGAGCGTTGGGGCTCTTAGCACCCAAAGGGGTCCTCGTCGGGGAACCGGCAATGGGGGATCCAGTAGCAGTCGCGGATTTCCTCCTAGGATTCGATTTGTTGCGATGTGTGTTGATGAAGGCGCTAAGGTAATCCCTGTTTGCGTTGTGTGCGGCTTGTTCATAGTTCTTATAGGAATCCTCAGCTTCAGCTGTTTCCTGAGTAGCCGGGGGAGAATTCACTGGAGTGAATGAGGCTCTGACGGTTGGAGATTCATCATTCCCCAGGGCTGCCACTGGGGAAGGGGTTCTCTTTGCAGACGATGGAGGCTTCGCAGACGATGAAGGGGGAGCAAATGTAGTGGTGTTTGCATTTGCTGAAAAATTCAGCTGATGGGTAGGTGTTGCAAACTCCACACTGAAGTCAAGTTCACTAATAACAGGGGAGCTAGGGACATCCTGCTCAAGCCTAGTCTGCCCCGGGGTATAACCTGCAGGCGATTCAGTGGTCAGGTTCGTGGTTGTTTGACCACCTTGTCGTCGACCAGGGGTCGTACAAGTCGCGTTGGGAGCATCAAAGTCTCCTACAATCAATGTATCATCCTCAGAGGGCACAGCCTGGTTCCATGCCACAGGCGGCGCCGATGGCTGTTTACGTGTCGATTTGGGCGTTTCTATATCAGACGCAATGTTGACGAGGCTCAATTCCACCATTGAATCATCTTCGTCGTCCATCTGTAAAGTGTCCTCGTCAGGTTGAGTCTCGGTAGCATCAGGTGTATCCTTCTGGGACACGTCCTTGTTAACGAGCGGTGAAGATAGTTCTACCTCGTTCAAAGCATCAGCCGGAGTGCTGTCGGTTTCTCTCGGCGGGAGGGTCTGTGGTGAACTCGGCACAGACGGAGGGTTAATACGGCGCGAGGTGTCGCAACCCTGGCTTTCAGAGAATAAAGTCGCGTACTCGGTGGACATCTTAAATCGCACCACGAGCTTGTCATTCTCATGAAACACAAAGACCTTGGCCTGGCCGTTGCATGCTTCTCGCGCCATCTCGGCCAGATTCTCGATTGTAGTGGGTTTACGTTCAACAATATCAGGCCAAGCTGAAACCATTGCCTTATTGGCGGTATTAAGCTTGATCGGCGATGATTGCGCCCCGAATATGTCAAGATTTCTTCGGGTGTCGATGTTAAACTCTCGCTTCTTTTGATACGCTGGAGTCTTGGTCAAAAAGCTCCCAGAGGAATAGTAGTCCGAAATAGGAGTGGCAGCATCGGACACTTGAGTGGCATCGGCTTGAGGGGTTGAGGCAGCCACCTTTTCTGCTGCGACAGGAGTAGAGGGGCTTTCAGCTTGGAGTTCTTCTTCTTCTTGCTTAGAAGATGGCAGACGCAAGTTCTTGTTCATCAGAGGCTCACTTCTCCGACGAGACTTGTCAGACCAAAACGCCTTAACCCAGGATTTACTTGCGCTCTGGGTCTTCTCGGCACGGGATGCCTCAGAGATAGCTTTGTGCGTCCCAATAGGGCTAACGCCGCCAAACGAAAAGGATGTGGGTGTTAAGTCGTACGATGTCGGAACAGGTGCGAGCTTTGGAGTGGAAGGACCGACCGCATCCAACAGGCTCATTTCTTCATCAATCTCAAATGGCGTAAACTCGTTGAAGCCAAAGCTGTGGCGGACACTTCCGGTAGGGGTATGCGGAAGATCATCATAGCCCCATTTTGATGATGTCCGACTAAATGGGCTATGGACAGGAGAATTGGTGGACTTGGTGAACTTGGAGGACTTGGTGGACTTGGTGGACTTGGTGGACTTGGTGGACTTGGTGGACTTGGTGGACTTGGTGGTAGTCTCCTCGTTCGCCTCATCATCGGTGTCATCAGTCGTAGAGCTGGTGTCCGAAGGCGCCTTGAAGACTCTTGGTGGATCGACAATACTGTTCGCAACAGCCTGGTTACTGTCTTTGTCAGGCGACGAGAAAAGTGTGGTTCCATTGGCCTTTAGGCGCTTAGCACCCATTGCGTACGCATCGAGACGAGCCTTCCTCTTGTGCGGCGATCGCGGAGGTGGCACGATAGGCGTGAATGTTGAGATGTCAGGCTCGGTTGCGTCGGCAATCATCGAGAGCTCTGTCGGGGTAGCATAGTAACGTTCTAGAACGGCAGCATGTTTAACATGCTGCTGAATGGAGTGCCCACGCTTGCGAGCCTTCTCGAGACCAGAGTGATGGCGCTTCGCAGATATGATAGGCCGAACGAACATTTCCTGGTCGTGGGGATAGGTAATTGCTGTCTCGCTGGCCAAGGCCATGGCCGCCTGATTGGTCGCCTTAATATACTCCTTCTTAATCTCTTCCACCGACAGAGTCTCCTCTTGGGACCAAGGGCCATCTTGCCCAACAAGGCTGTGGTGTTCTTCCAGACGCGGCCTCTTGGTATGGCCGCGTCGGCTGCCCTCCTTATCAACTGGGTCGATTTCTTCACGAGGCGCGAAAGGCCCGTCAATGGAAAACGCGCGCGAGGACCTAATGGTCATGATATCTGCCACGCGCTTCATGTATTTTCTGTCGGCTTTGCGACCGGCGCGTCCTGATGTTAGGCACGCGACGCGGTCGAAACTTCTTAGGGGGGCGGTCGGGCGGGGAGGCTGTAGACAGGCAGCCCAGGAACTATTAAACCGTTTAGTATTGGGAGTACGCGTCAAGACGGTTGAACAAAAATCCTACCTGAATCCTTCCTGGGCGCCATAGGCGAACTGCGCACCAGTCATGATCGGACTGGGGGCCGTTTCGACGTTCAAAGTCCGACCTTTGGTCGTCGTTAATATCTTGTGGGAGGTTGACTGAGAGGAATAATTAGGTCTTGTATCAAGAAAGAGCTCGTGGAAGCATGATTGGAGGTATTCATTCCACGGTGAGCGGCGCCACGTACTTGTAAATTCGCAGAGTAGTTCGCGAATGGAAGTAAACAAAGTTAGGACAAGGTCTTGAGCAATGAGGCTATGATAGTCGTGAATCGTTATATGCTGGCTATGCAAGGCACAAAATGAATTCGGCTATGAGAATCGAAAAAAGATCGAGCTGCGCAATGCACGAAAAAAAATCTCGAAATCGCGTCTAAGTTGAATGTGAGGAAGGTTCAATGTAGAAGTGCTAAAGGTGGGCGGCAGAAAATCGGGGGGTTTGTTTACATTGCTGCAGTGGGGTGTGAACCAGTTGCCTACACTCTCACCGCAAACAACGCTAGACCCGATACAGTAATCAGCTTTAATGACAATTACAGGAAATTCAAGCAGGCTATTGATATATTCATTGTTCAATTACCCATTGTCAAGAATAATTGTCAAGAATAATTGTCAAGAAGGACTGGGAAAGTAACGCATGTGATGAATGGGTCCGATCATAATAATGCCTTATTTTCAAACTGCCCAATATCCACTGTGAATTTCTCAATGCAAACACTACGAATATTATTTCTTTTTCTTCCGATTTCCGACGCAATAAGCGCAAAGCCATATAAGCCCAGCCTTCTCATAACACAGTCCGGGGCTGCAGCCTCGCGATACACAATTGAGCCACGTACGCCCCAATGGCGTTGATACTCACTCTATAACGACAATCAAGACGAACACATCTCGCACTGCGAATATGTATATAGAAAATTTGAGCCCTCAATTGAAGAGTTGCTGAGGACATAATGCCAAAAGCACACAAACGTGCCCATAGGTAGTTGCTACGACTGCTCATCAGGATATGTATACCGCTTCACACGATTGGCAAAAACTGCTCCCTCCAAAGTAAACAGAGAAAAAGCCAGCATACCCTGCATTGCCTATAAATTGGTACTTATAAAGACAATGGACCACCGCTGCATGGTACTGTTGGGCAGTCCCTTAGCATGCGCTGAAGCCGTAGATTGAGACACGTTATTGTTGTTGAAAAATGGTAAGCATGCTCATGAGCGGTGGTTTAGTCGAGATAATTTGATACGTATACATGGCCCTCACAAGAAAGACCCTAACTACGTTTTAGTTGATGAAGATATACTCCGTACATACAATGTTGACTGACATCAGTTGATGTTAAGGAATAGAGCCTAGGGTACCTACTGCCGTGTACGGAGTAATGCTCTGTGGGGCTTAGTCACGGCGGCCAAACTGCCCCTCCAACGCTCGCTCCGCGCCAGCCTGATCCACCGAGGTCATCTGTCCAGCCTCGAAGTTACCCATCTAGTGACAGACCGTACTTGTATTAGAACTCACGACGCTTTACGGCTCAAGCTCATCACAGAAAACCCCATCCGTAGACAAACGAAGAGCCCGCATCTCACTCCGACTTCACACCTAAGCGCCGCCATGAACCGCCTCTTCGGCTCCAAGCCCCAGGGCCCCAAGCCCACCCTCGGCGGCGCAATCGGCAACATAGACACGCGCATCGCCTCCATCGACACCAAGCTGAAGGCGCTCAACGGCGAGCTCTCAGCCTACCAGGAGAAGAAGTTGCGTATGCGCGAAGGCCCCGGAAAGCAGGCCATGAAGCAAAAGGCCCTCAAGGTCCTCAAGCAGCGCAAGGCCTACGAGGCGGAGAAGGACAAGCTCGAGTCGCAGGTCTGGAACATGGAGCAGGCGCAGAGCATGCAGGACAACCTCAAGAACGTCATGACCCAGGTCGACGCCATGAAGACGACCAACAAGGAGCTGCGCAAGCAGTACGGCAAGATTGACATTGACAAGATCGAGCGCCTGCAGGACGAGATGGCCGACCTCATGGACGTCGGCAACGACATCCAGGAGAGCCTGGCCAGGAGCTACGACATTCCCGACGAGGTCTCCGAGGGAGAGCTCGATGCCGAGTTGGAGGCGCTGGGCATGGAGCAGGAGC
This sequence comes from Trichothecium sympodiale, assembly GCA_003012115.1. Lineage (NCBI taxonomy): Eukaryota > Fungi > Ascomycota > Sordariomycetes > Hypocreales > Trichothecium > Trichothecium sympodiale. The sequence continues at coordinate 10,660 of PXOB01000333.1, forward strand.
TCGAGCAGGAGATGAACGGGGGAGCGGTACCCGGGTTTTTACAAGATGAGGTGCTGCCTGAATTCGTTGATGAGGCGCCGCAGACGGAGGACAAGGTCAAGCAAGTTGCTGGGTAGAGCATCAAAGAACATTCTTGCAAAGGGCTGCATGCTATGGCGTTTTTGGATCACGGAGTCATTTGATAGGGGTTTGCCTTGTGGGTTACGATATTACATTATGAATCAAAAAGCAGAAACTGTTCAATCATGTTCAACTCCATTTGCTGGTTCTACGCTTGGCAATATATGCACACTGTTGTTCGCCCAGCCATGCGCCATGCTAACGTTTGTGATATGACAAAACACGCTCCTCGCACTCGACGAACAAGAAAACACGCCACTCTCCCCCGATCTGCCATGCCCTGCAAAGCCGAAGTGGGAATATATAAACGCCGCTGATTAAATATGCCATGGTGTCATTAGAAGCCGATGCTGCGACGCGTATTTGTACAGCAGAATAAACGCAGAAGTAGCAAGCTGATCGCATAAAGACCAATGCGCACAAGGGGAGCATCTGCCGCCCCTTAAGATGGATTAGTCAATCTTTGCGAAGAAACGAGACGCCTCAATCAGCTCTACGTCGTCGTTGCAAAAGTCCCAACCTACAATGACCGGCGCTTGACTAACGCACACGATCTTGCGGGCATCGTACTGTAATTTGAAAATCCTTGCCGGGAGATGCTCCATCGCGGATGCCGCTGGAGCAATATGTGGGTGACCGGCATGGGGTTCAGGAGATGCCACCGAAGCAGGTGGCTGCCCTTGGATCGCCGGAGTCTGAGCTGAGCCACCAAGATTTGCGAGATCGATGCCCAGACCGTTGTTAGAGTCAGGCATCAACACGTTCGAGAGCCCGGCCGAAGACGTTGCTGCAGTAGCACCAGTGGTAGACTCTCCGTTCCTGACGCCGGCAGCCATTAATGTGCGCTCAAAAGCTTGTCGCATATCAGAGGCCACCTCACGTCTAATGGCTGTGTATAGATAGCGTCCATGAGCCAGTAGACCAGGGTAAGCTACTAATGCTTGTTCCAGGGCCGCTTGCCCGGCAGGTATCAACTCATCTATTAGCGCCATATATACTGCCGATGAGGTGGCCGGGTTGGCGTCGTGAACGTTGGGAAGCGGCAGGGGACCTTGCTGGACGAAGTAATGTGCTGGCGCCAAAGACGGCTGAGGCGTTGCTGCAGGTGTAATGCCTGGAGCTGGGTACATGCCATCGCGCTCACGCCGCTGAATCTCGGCCGCAGCCTCTTCTTGCCGCAGGTGGTGCGCAGGCTTCCAAACACCCTCCTTGTCACGTCTCCAGAGCAGGATGCTATGGTCATACGACCCCGAAATGATACGCGCCCACCTGCGTCCTCCTCCGCCGCCAGGAGGAAGTTTCGCACCATATGTTTGAGCGTCCGCAGGACGAGAGCTTCCGGCATTGTTTATCCTGTTCTGACGATGACCTCGTTCACCTTCTGTATCCACAGTGCCTGCCTCGACTGCTTTAAAGAACTCAGCATCGATTCTTCTGGCCTCTGCTTCGTCCTCGTGTTGACTATATGGTAGGTCTGCAAATCCAGCTTGTACTGTCCTGACAAGATCGGAATGCCCACGAAGGGTCGCAACTTTGAGTCCGGTAGGTGCGTCGAAAATGCAAACTTCGAAGTCACTACTTCCGCTGACAATTCTCCGCTCGTCATACTCAACACAGGCTATACCCTTCTTATGGGCCGGTATCGTTTGGATGCAAGCCTGCTTAGGCCAGTTCCAGATCTTGATATGGCGGTCCCCGGACACAGATACGACAGTGTCGCCTCGAACTTGGATGGAGTTGACGGCTGCGTTATGGCCGTCAAGCTTCCCAATGACGGAGAAAGGGGGTTTTGCAGGCAATTCGCGGGCGAGATCTGGCACATAGTCCTTGATCACCACCGGGACAGCCTGCAAAGCACCCTCGTTGCCATATCCAACGTCACCATAATGCAAGGTTCGTCGGTTGAAAATGCGGATTGTTTTGTCCTTGGATGAGGTGACGAGAACTCGTTTGTCAAACTTGACGTTGAGCACTGACTCAGAGTGTGCTCTACTCAGCTTCTGAATCATTTCTCCTGTCGAAAACTTCCATATAATGACGTTGGAGTCGGAGCTTCCGGAGACCAACAGATCCTCGGCGGGGTCGGCATCGAACTGCAGGCAAAGGATAGAACCTCGATGCCCAGATAGCGGAGGCCGGGCCAACCTCTGCGTATGCAGGTTCCATATCCTCAACGTCTTATCCCTACTGCCGCTTACAAGCCAGTTGGCATCGTATTGCAGAGCGTAGATACACTCAATATGTCCCTCCTCGGGATGGTTTGGATGGGGGAGTTGGAATGGGGTGCTCTTTCCAAGTTCCCAATTGGTCTCTAACCGCATCCTCATGGTATACAGATACTTCCAATTAATCACGTATCGGCTTGTCTTGCTATCCCATGCCCAAAGAGTCGATGGTCGCAGGCTTCCCGGATCCGCGGGCTGTAGAATAGGAGGTCCCGGTGCAGCTCGTCTCCTCGTTCTCGTCGTGTTCGATCGAATTGAGCGCATTGAAGTGCTACTCCCGCTCGTCGCGGTATCGGGTGTGCGGCCAACAGGGCCACCGAATATGCTTTGACTGCCCGCATCACCGGTGGACATCGGCCGGCTGGTATCCGACATGACAACATCTTCGTCTTCATCGTTTAGGAGGGCGCGAATTTTGGTTGGCCTGTCCTCCGGAACAATTAGACTATTCAAGTGGCCGATGGTTTCGGTGAGGCCCTCGTTTATATTATCCTCCCACGCCTTTATCTCGTCTGGCAAAGCCTTCCAACCTTCCATGTGATATAGTCGTTCCCATAGCCGTAAGTCGAGAGCGAGATTACACCACCTTCGGCAGGTCTTTAAGACGCTGACGAGGGAAACTGGGTCGAGGTAGTTGAGGATCTTTACGCAGATCTCGGGCGGGAGGTGACGGAAGAAGTCGATGTACAATCGGGGATGTAACTGTTGTACAATCTCAGCGATGACTGACGTCGGTAAAGCATTGAGTAGTGTCATTGTCAGCTCTAATACTGTTTGTCAGCCTCGATCAACATTGCCCAAAGATCCAGCAAATGACCTACGCGTCTTGAGGTGTACAGGTAGCAACGACGCGTTGGCGGCGATCCAGGCCGGCAGATCTGACGGATCCTTGATTGTCGACAAGGCAGATAGCAGTTCACTGGAAAATGGCGGAGGGTTGAGAGGTTCCTCGGAGTAGCCCTCATCAGGCTGGTGCTGGGCGAAGCGATCCATGACACCAAACCGGTCCCGCTTCGTCATTGTGTCTGGGTCAAGATGGAGTGGACGACGCAGCGGTCGTTGACATTTGTCGTTCGTCAAGGACGGGCACAGGGCTAAGCCTGCAGCAAAGATGGCAAAGCAAGGCGGTAGGCGGAGAAGGCGGAGGGAATGGCGTAGAGCTGCAAGGCTTTTGGCCCTGACCTAGAGTGAGGCAGACGGCAGAATTATAGACTTTTGTTGGAGGCTCTGCTGTGACCTAAGAATTTGGTAGGCTAGGCTACCATTCCCACTAAGGTTTGAGGGGCCCTTTGGGTTAACAGGTTGACGGTGGCACTGCCGCCGCTATTGCAATAGATGCTTCACCAGCCCGCTTCAGCGCTGTTTCTCAGGTGGGTTCAGACCGTCAGCACCGCCAACAACTGTTGGTGCCCGCCCGCCGCCGACCACTCCAACGTCTGTGCACGGAGTAACAAGAAGATGTGAACAGCCCGCCAACATGTGTAGTAGTAGGGTAAACAAAAGCATGGACGAATCACGGTAGATCGTGCTCTTCAGAAGTTAGTGACAACAACTGCAGGCCCATCCATCTTCCCATCACACTGATGCATCTATTCTATAGATGCATCCCCGACAGCCTTTGGCTTAATGCTGTAAAACGGTCGTTCTTGGTACGTGCTTTCCCGTCCCGTCCGTCCCCCAGAGCGCAGGGTCCGTTCATCCATTCAATCCTGTGGGGTTTCCGAACTACTGCAATAGGAATTGATTCATCATGCAAAGACCCGAATGCTGGCTCGCTCGCGTCAGCGAACCATTGCGCGTAACGAAAATGACGACTTATTATAGCTTCTAGGGCACGAAGGGCTGCACCGAGCTGGCGTTGATTTAACAGAACGCATCTCCGTGAAGGTCTCCGGGTGAAAAGAAGAAGAGAAGAGAGGAAGAACTCCCCCTTTAGAAAGTAAGTCTAATAATATATCAATTACATAATTTGAAACGGGAATGTTGAACCCATGATTAGAACGTCTACTAGGTCTTATATATGTCATCAGCGCAACCAATCATATGCCGCGAGTGTCTGATATTAGTTTTTGGTCTGCATTTTCTCTTTACGGAATTGCGGCGACTTGGAATATCTAGCGTAGAGCGGGGCAGCACTGGCTCGCGATTCCAACGTACAAGTAAACTTTGGCAACCAACTATGACTCTTAGCGGGCATTCGCGTCCTGAAATATTTGAGGCCCCAAATAGAGGCACCTGGGACGGCTACTGCCCCCCAATTATGCATGTTGCTCTACTAGTAATGGTGTCCTGCAGCTCGGTAGATGCCTTCTTAGCCGCCGCTCTCCACCAGGTCGCCGATGCGGTCGCTGATGCACAGCCTATGAATCTGGATCTTGCATTGTATCCATAACACACGGAAGAAGGACAGGATCAGTAATAGATATTGGGCTTTCTGCTGTCAAATTAGGTTATGGGGCATTTCCAACTTCACATCATTCTCTTGCGGGACAGTTACGGAAGGCTGTCTTGGGGACTATTAACATTCACTTTACTCCATACATGTAAGCGGATTGCAAACGGTTTCTAAACAAGGTAATGGGAAACTCACAATTTTAGCATTCCAAATAATATGATTTGCCTATCTTTTATATGCCACATATATGTCGTCTTACCCCTCAGTCAACTAGGCTGAACAGGTATAGCTACCGAGCACAAGATAAATGTTGCACAGGCCTCGGCAAACACTAAGCAACACATTATCAGGATTACCCAGTTCCTTATTTTAGCACACCAGTCTACCACTACAAGTATGTCGCTTCGGTTGAACCTCGTGGTTCCAGGTGATCGACAAGCATGGCATGCCACCACCTGACCTGGGTAGAGCAAATCGCATGGTCATGGCTCCGTCCGAAGACCCCCTTTTCCGCTTGATCAATGAATCGAACATTCTACCTCCTTACCACTTCCAGAAGCTTACTACGTGCGCCTCCAACGCGACCGATGGGCAGGTCTTGCCTGCCTATTATGTACTCCGTACTCCGTAAAGGG
>PXOB01000336.1:0-19468 GCA_003012115.1 Trichothecium sympodiale
AAAAAAAAAAAAAAAAAAAAAAAAAAAAAAAAAAAAAAATCATTTAGTTGGTGGCGGCAAGGTTTGCGCGCCACATTTCCACTACAGGGAGCCCCGAAAACCCCTGACCCCCAAAACCCTTTTGACTTTTTTTTCCCCCCCCCCCCCCCCCCCCCCCAAAAAAAAAAAAAAAAAAAAACAGCCGTAAGAAAGATTGGATTTTTCTACTTGCTTTTGGCGCCTTGTGGAAAGTCTTTGCCGAGAAACCTTTTCCTGACTCGAGAGAAGTTGGGTGGGAGGGTGAGTATATAGACAGACGGGCACGGGGGTGTTCTTGTTGCTTCTTTTGGAAGGAAGTGCGACGACGGCTGATGTGGCATCTTTGTTTTTCCTGACATGGGAGGCGTGCTTGAAGATGTGGATAGGCTGCCATGAGTAGCCGTGACTCGAATCAAGAAGGCTATAGCTCTCGGACATGAAGGCCCGGTTGCCTGCCTGAGTTGGAGTAGAACGTGGCTGATGAGGCATAATAATGAAGCTCTGTTTGACTCGCGGGGCACGGCCTGTCTGTGGGCGAGATCCCGCAGGAAAGGAACTTATTTATGTTTTTGCTCAAGGATTATCAGGCACGCACTCGGGGTCTGCATCGCCTGCCTTGAAATGCTAATTACCCTTCGGATCGCCAAGGCACTCCCATAAAGCTCAGTAGAGCTAGTGTCGAGATTCTGATGAGTCTAGGTATACGAGCTAAGTTGATGGCCCTCTGAGTATATACGACGGAGGAGGGCGGGCTATTAAATAGACGTATCGTTAATAGCTTTCTTTCCTAGATTGTTGCCTGTGATAAAAAAGGTCCCAGACGCTTAATAGCTCTAGAATACGTTAAGGACTATTTCGGTACAGATATAAGGGCCATTATTAATAGATCACTTGGCATCTATAGATATATGTGTCTGAAAAAGGATCGTAAGCGGCGGTCAAGCCAGGGCGTACCGATAGCTTATTGAGAAAACTTTACCACAAGGCACTTCACCAACCGTGGCTCTACTCACGTCAATGGTGGATTTCCTGCAAGGTCGAACGCGATTTATTCATCATGGCGGTTAGCGCTTTGAACAATATTATCCTTAAGAACGTGGTTCCTCTACTTCACGTCGTAGTTGATAGCACTATATCTAATCTGGTATTGTGGTCCTTTACAATAGTCCTCAGAGTTGCCGCAGTATCCTGCCTCCGAGCAGCATTGGGACCCTGTATGAGATGTGGCATCACCTCTGGGTTAGCAGCTGAACCTGTTGAAGATCTTCGCGTCAAGGGACAATCTTCGGTAAGAAGCATAAAGGCATATAGGTGCAAGCGGACTTGGTGCAGCGCGATTTCAACAAAGAAGTCTGTATCCGACTCTGCGCGAATCTTGTCCTGCAAGATACTCAGCTGGGAATCAAACGCGTCTATTGTTGACTCTGGATTTGTAAGCAGGCCCGACGCAGTGCCACCATAGTTACCAAGAACATGGCAGATGGAATAGCACTGATGCGCCAGCTTAACTTGCTTCTCTAGCGCTAAAGGCAGATTCAAGGTATTGGTCCGTATACTCCCAAATGTCGTGGGCTGGATCGTTGCAGGAATCCCCAAGTGACTACTAATCCTGTTCAATACTGTCAGTGAGGGATACATCATCTAACGAGAGTGCTGTGCTAAGCTGAAGGAAAACCCACATTTGGCTGACGATGAAACAGCCCGCCCACACTCGGCGATAGATTTGTATGGACACTTTGTCAAGTTCTGTTCGATAGACAAAATCTGAGTGATGGTACGGTCTGTGCAAGCCATGCTGCAAAGCGGTATGAGTAGCCTGCCCGCAATACATCCAGCTTGGATCATCTCTGGTGGCAGAGAAGTTGAACGGCCACCAACAAAGTAGAAGCAATGCCTGAACTGATTGGAGTGGCTTATCTTGGAATGAGTGGAAGTTGGCGGCTAGCTGCTGGATCTTGGGTTCAAGCAGTGACCGGTTAGAAGAGTATGCCTCCAGATCCTTCGACCCGATGGCCAGTACAGTCCATAATAGAAGGTGACTATGGTTCCGGGTTTTGAAGAAGTCTACATAGTCGGGCAAGATTGGGAAGTGTAGGTGGTAGCTGGTATAGTAGCTAGCCCATGAGATTAGCGAAGTGTTGAAAGCATTGTAGCCAGTGACTTACCAGTCCACAATGTCGGAAATGGCATTGGCGCTTATTTGGATATCCCCAATCTGCTGCGCCTCAAAACGCGACTGAGTAGTAGCGACACCATGTTCAAGTAAGCTGGGGTTATCCGATGCTTCAGGCTGCTTCTGCCTATGAGGTGATAGTGAACTTGGAGATGTTTCTATAGACGCTTTGATTTCGTGTAGCTGCTTCTCGAGCTCAAGGAGCTTCCTTGGAGCTTGTCAGATCCGATACCAAGTACATTACAACGCTTAGCACATCAGTAGCAGACCTTCTCTTAGCCGTCCGTTGAAAGCTGGGGTCAATCGAACATGCCAGTTTGAACTTCGTGCAACGAGAGCACGGAGCAGGAAATACTTTTCCTGCATTGCATTTTACCTAGAGATTTTCAGGTTATAAGTGAACATGACCCTTATCACATTTATACTGGTTGTGGGCAAACTAACCTTCATCTGACGACAGTGAACGCATGATTTGATTCGATTATTACGGAGCATGATGAGGTGTCTTGGGACGTCTGGTTGAAGTAAGGTTCAAATCAACGAATTGGACAGTCTTCGTACTTCAAAATGCCGATGGTAAGATGGGGTGAAGAAAAGAGCACGCGCAAAGGCCGGCATGCCAAGTCGGGTTGGGTTCAAACCATCGATCAAATAGACTGTACCGTATTGAAGTCCCCCTTGTTACAGGGAGATACTAATTTGTACAAGACTAGGCTGACCAAGAACGCAAGACGCCCCATTGCACAAGGGATTGTTCAGTGCGTAAAAGGTAGTGGTAGTATAATGGTAGGAGGTCGAGAGATTTTGCGACATCGCACTGAATCGCTCTTGCCCAGTTTGTGGATCGAATAAATTTATTTTCTCGCGTTGGCCCGGTTAGAATCTGGTGCCTGTAGACTGCCGTCTCAAACCGCAAGTGCTACTCATAGGTACCTACCTTTCACGCAAACAAAGAGACTCTCATATTCAGCTTCATTACTCCTTCCCCCTCTTAAAAGTTCCCCTTACACTCCAGGAACAAACTCACCCTAGGTTAGGTAGGTACCGGCGTTTTCTTGTCCGACCAGTAGTAGTTCCTGCTATTGTTGAAGTAGTACTTGGCTTCTTTTCTCGTGCAGCCCTGTTGACACCTTCAGACCATGTATCTTGCCATCATGTTTGCGGCGACCTACAACCTGGCGGAACCTCACCATTGCCCATGATTCACTACCATCAAGATCTGCTTCGCCTATCTCTCATGGGTTTAAGCTGTCCCTATTCATCCTGAGCTTCACATTGATCTGCACCAAACATGCCAGCCCTCTGCTGTTGTGGCACAGAGGGCCGTCAAAGTCGAAGTTCTGGTAACGAGGTTGCCGGTAATCGACAAGCGGCTCTTCCTTCCAATGAACCGAGAGTGAACAGTCCAGGGACCAAGTCAAAAGTAAAAGCTACTACCCGCGACTCGACGCAGACAAGATGCCCTAGAGGTCGGGCTGAGGCCTCGGCTGTGCCTGTTTCAAGTCCTACCAGCTTAGACCAGCTCGTTGTGGAAGATTCGGAGACCGAAGAAAACGTTATTCCCTTAGCGCCTAGAAGAAATTTAACATGCAACAGATTGCGATCACGGATAAAGCGACGTTTCAAACGCGAGAAGAATGCAGAGCGACATGCCCCGGTGACTGTTGGAAAGAGTGCAGAAGAAATCGCCAGGAGGGCAGAATTGCGACGGCTAAGGCACCAGCGTATACTGGCCGAACTGAGGAGGGAGGAGAAACAGAATAAGGCCAACAATGATTCCACAAAAAGCACACGTCACATTCCATCTCTAGCAACTCTTTCTCAGCCCGGCGGAGGTCCCCGTGATGCTCTCGAGTTTGTGGTTCCAAGCAGTTTGAAGTGTCAGAATAGCGCCGAGTCTGCACTTTCTAATCCTGCAAAGAACGAACTCATGTCTGGGGACACGCGCACTGTCAAAGAAGTTGATGAGAAAGATCGATCTGATTCAACGCATGAGCAGGAGTCTTCAAACCATGAGGAAACCGTACCAGATCTTGAAACCAAGGGTAAGTCGGTATCCCGAGCTTCACAGCACCGCCCTGAACATCCGGCCGCGTTACCCACGTCTGAATCATTAGATTGCTCTGTATTAGACTCTCGGATGGAAAATATCTGTTCCACTACAGAAGATCCAGCACCGCGGCCCGTGGAACCGATATCATGGGATGGCCAGTCAGCGTTAGGAATTTGGGTCATTGCCCAGAGTCTGAACTCTCGAGAGTGTTCTCCTGCAAAGCTGGATCCTATCACAGGGAACAAAGCTTTACCTCAAAGAAGCTGCATTGTACCTGCAACTGACTCGCAGGGCTCTCACAAGATTTTCAATGCCAACAAGAGTAGGGTTGGATCCCCCCCTTCCAACCCGACAGGAGCAAATAATCAAGATGGTACCTCACCCAGGAAAGACAAAAAGGCTTACAGTCATCTTCGTGTGCAATTGGATACATGCCCATCTACGGATCTGCTACAATCTCCATCACAAGACCTCGCAGAGAAATATGCGGTAGCAATGGCATACAGTAATACAACTAAGACTCCGCAAGAAAGCGGTTCATCGAACTATACCTCTGGCATAACTAGCTTTCAAGCAAGCCCTGCTAGATCTGAAACACACCTCTCTAGTGTGGCTATCGAAGAATTAAAGAATTTACAGCTATGTCCTTTTCCAGGTAAGCGGTCTGAATACCTGTCCTTATTTAATACTAATCGTCCTTCTAGCCCGAGACCAACACACCGAGCTATCCAAATACAAAACGCCCAAAGAATCCAGATCACACGCTACAGCTGTCAATGTATATGGTCGCCAGGGAGAAACGAAGAGCGAGTGCATTGCCAGCACCAGCCCTGCAGTTACAGAGGAGATTCCTTTCAGACACTCAAGCATCTGTCAACGAGAGTTGGAACTCGAATCAATTCAGAAGCGCTTCGGAGATGTAATGTACCAAAAGAGGATGCCTGTGCCACGCAGCAGCAGGTTCAGGGAGGATTTCGACAAGAAGAACAAGGCGAAAGACAATCGAGGCTTTCGTATCAATAAGATGCACTTAGTTATTCCTAGACGATCAAAGGAAGCTACCCAGAGTAGGGGGTCCATCGACACAAGCTTCCTCAGTCCAGCCGATACGAGGCTTTCAGGTCGTTACAGATGGCAAGGCAGTACAGACACCAGGTCCAACGGTCACTCAAAAGCCTCCAGTAGTATGTATCTTCGACCTGAGCAGGATGAGAGTGCCACAGACCTGTGGGGACGCGCGATCAGATTAGCAGCTGAGCAACGAAAGAATACGTCACGGCTTTCTGGTCTGCAAAATTCTGACTATTCATCTTATCCGGAGAGGTCTCGGACAAATCAAGCATCCCGTTCTTCAAACAATGGAGCTACAGAGCGTTCCGGGCTGACTCCTACGGAAGATGAAAGGCCAGAGATGCCATCAAACAGTGACATTCACTTCCCTATGCCGGTCATCAACAGTATTCTTAGCCCTTTGAATGGCAAATCGCAAAAACGGAATGCGTCAACCGACTCGTGGGCGAAATTCCCATCCCACACTCGTCAAGAGCGCAATCGTCTAGCAGATACCCGAGACATGGTGAATCCTCGAGACTTCGCTATTCGAGTAGTCTCAGATGACGGTCAAGTACGCTGGTCGACAGATAAATCATCTCATAGCCTTACTGGTGGACCTAATCTCGAATCAACAACAACACTGCCCGGCAAGCTGGGGAAAGTAGTCAAATCGGGGCTTTCCAAGATCTTTCAGTCAAAAGAGCAGCCGAATAAATTGGAGCCAGCATTCCGTGAGGGTTTTAGTACCGATCCCAGAGTCATTGCTGAGATTGAATTCGCAGAGCTTGAGGCACTAGCAGCAAGGGCTGAGCAGAGGGCAAGCCGAGGGTCGAAGGATGAAAATCCGTCTATAGAACGGCCGGCTGTCTCCGAGATGACAGAAACAAACCCTCCGGGAGATACAACGAGGCTCAGTCAAACAGATGGTGCTGCCGTCAGCTTCTTGTCCTGCGATCTCCACCCTAGAACCCCGTCGCTTGGCGATATTAGCGACGAACGCCATAGCACATCAAGATCCGACATCTTCCATACCCCCTTCAGCAGCAATATCACTTTACATTCTCATCTAGGTTCATTGCGTCGCCAGAGAATGCCCACTATCAAAAGCAGTAGCACTATGGACCTTCGAAGGCCGAAACCAAAATCCTCCTTATGGCCCAAATCTTTCGCGTTAGAGGAGAATAATCTATCCACACGCTCTAGCTTTCCGAGCTTCTCTTCTGCCTAAGATTGACCCAATTGCGATAAAGGGTAGGGTGCAATGCGAATCCTGGCGAGAAAATACATACAGCAACAGCCCTGTTGGTTAGGATCCGCAGCTCAAAGACGAATAATCGGAAAACTGGATTGCATAAACCCAATTGGCCAGCTCATTACGACTGCGACTGACCGGGTTGGCCTTTGGATTATTAATTGTAATAGTAGCATCAACTTTTGAGCGATTGTGTAGCATTGCAGAGGTCTGACAGTCTGGCGATATAAGACTCATTAATAATATATGTTTCAAGCCATGTCCTCCTCCTTTTCTTTCATTTGATAACGTTCCATCCTTAACCGCTGCTCCTCTGCTTTCCGGTGCATTTCCTCTCTCCGTTCACGCAGAGCAATACAGAAGGGAGAACGCTCCCTCAGGCTTGGCCCTTTCCACATAAATAGGTATGGGATAACGCACATCAAAGTACTTAGACCTCCCAGCAAAGAGCAGGCACCTGAGATTTGCAAACGTTGAAACATGGGCATCGTGGCAAGAGGTAACACAACGGCTAGTAGCGAGCGACAGGTGGAGGCGGCAGCATTGGCGGAAGCAGCGAAGAAGTCATAGGCATCGGTCAGGTAGTTGAGCAAGGCCATGAAGATGAGCATGAAGCCGAAGCCGAAGGGAAGACCTGCCAGCATGGGCGCCACGAAGCTCACGCCAGGACGCGAAGCCCAACCCAGCCAGAAGAGGGCAACGACGAACATTGGCCCGCCGAGGAAAGCCAGGGGAAGCCTGCGAGCCTCCTCCCTCTTGGCCCACGGTTTACCGCTCTCGATGGCGGCGTTGAGGACGTGGTCCCAGTACCAGAAGACGGGGAGGGAGCAGCAGGCGCCGCCGCCGATGGGGAGGTAGCAGAGGCCCGTGACGCCGGAGCTCAGGCCATGAAGCTGCTGGAAGACGATGGGGAAGGCCTGGAAGGACATGTAGAAGATTGTGTAGACGAGGGCGAGGTAGGCGCACGTAGCGGCGACGATGGGCTCGGAGAAGAGCATGCGGATGGGCCGGGTGCATACCACGGTGATGAGCTGGGGGACGTCGGTGCTCTCGAGGTCGCGGGGCGCGACGATGGACGAGGTGGGCCGCGGGCAGCGGTGGTCCGGATCGGCGGCGGCGGCGGCGGCTTCCTTGCGGAGACGGGCGGCCCGGCGGGCGAGGAGGATGGGGCCGAAGGTCTCGGGGAGGAAGAGAGCCACCGCGAAGGTCAGGACGCCGACCATGGTGGCGATGTAGAAGGTCCAACGCCAGCCTATTGTTGGGGAGCAGAAGCCGGAGAGGATGGGTGCCAGCAAGGGGCCGAAAGCGGTAGCCTAGGGGGGGAAGGGGGGGAAAGCATCAATAACGGTTTTCTTCTTCTTTCTCTCTTCTTCTTCTTCGTGTTTTGTTTTACTTGGACGGATACAGGGGGAATAAATTAAGAAACTTCTAAAACAAAACATACCACCATGAAGATTGAGAATGCTTTGCCTCTGGCTCTCGGATCACTATAGATATCCGCCAGTATGCCCGCCACGACGGCAATGGGGCAGCTCCCGCAGACGCCGCAGAAGAGCCGAAAGACCAGGAGGGCAGGCCAGCTGGGCGCCAAGCCGCACGCCAAGGTGAAGACGCAAAAGACGCCAAAGGTGACGATGCTCAGCAGCCGGCGGCCAAAGTGCTCGCTCAGCGGTCCCCATATCACGGGGCCGAAGACGTAGCCGATGAGGTAGACGGAGATGGGCAGGACGCGCTGCTGGGTGGCCGTCACGGAGAAGCGGGCCATGATGCTGTCCATGGCCATGCTGGGGAGGGACGAGCCCATTGTTGAGTTTATGACTAGCATGCCACTGAGGAAGGTTACGAAGCCTTTCTTGGACTTTTTATTTTTTTTTGTCCGCCTCGGATCTTTGTGTCAGTATTATATTATTACGTGTATATTAACGAAAAGACGGCAAGGGGAAAAAGGGGGGGAGTATACGTTTGGCCAGTTGTATGGATTCTCTGGGTCGTTATGATCCCACGAAATGACTGTCTGATCTGGTCGACTTCTAGTCCTGGAGTGGATGTGGTGCAGGGCGCCAATTCCCCGGTCATCGTCCTCATCAAGGGAATTCTGATTCAAATCTGCAATGTCGTCGTCTACGCCCAAATATCTGGAGGCGTCGTGTGAGGTACTGCACTGAGGTGTCCTACCACCACCACCACCACCACCACCACCACCTAGAAGAATCCCATGTTAATGTCAAAGTGCAAAAAAATAAGAGAGAGACAAGGGTTGTTCGAAGGATGGAAGTTGCGTACGCTCTTGAAGCTCTTTGGACTCGGCCATTGTGCCGCTGGAATCACTGGCGTGCATGCTGGAACCCAACGAGCAGAAAAGTAGTCACATAAACAAAGGAAGATGAGACCGCTACAAACTCGTCACTGGTAACGGTAATCCGAACAAAAATGACTTTGCATTAAAAGACAGTAGATTCCCAAGTCACCGTACAGGACCAAAGGGCAAAAAGGTCTGACAATACGTAAAGAACACCAGGCTTGCTTGGTGCCATTACAATGGAAAAGAGAGAGGGGATGGATGAGCAAGGAAGAGGAGAAGAAAAGCTGGCAATCCCTACCAACGAATCCAGGCATCATTAGAAATCACCGTAGCGTTGCAACCCCAGGACACCTCTACTCACCTCTTCTGCCCAATCTACCACCAACCACAAAGCTCCGTACGTCGGCTCTTGGATCGAGGATCAGTATGGGGCCATCCGCCGGGATTAAACAGCGATTGAACCTTGACTCCACTCTTCCGGGAGGCGAACGTAGGCGACGGCCGGCAGCGATTGGTGGATGAGAGGTCGGGGTTCGCACGTCGACTCGCCTTTTGGGCCGCTCCAGCACCACCTTTACCGATGAAGGAGCCTAAGGTAGTATGTAATAAGCCTATCGCCCATAGCCTTTGTTTTCGCTTTGCAGGAGGGGGGTGAGGAGGGGAGGGATGAGATTATCCGCTTTTTTTTTTTTCAATGGCACACCGGGTTTCCTCATGTGTCAATAAAAAGTACCGTCCGCATTTCGTCCTCATTCTCTACCCCGGCTAGCCATGGGCAGAATAAGTCCGACCCAGAGGCGCCCGGATGTACGGTCAAATAGGGCCAGTATGTTTTGGCGCCGAGGAGCCCAGTTTGGTAACATATCTTGTCCTAGACAAGACGGAAGGACGATTTGCAACTCGTCATTGTTTATCATGTCCCCGATCTGCTGAGGGTGGCCCCCGGCCGATGTGGTCAAGCTTGCCCTGGCACCGCCCACACTGCTGCAGGACGATAGCTGCGAAGAAACAAACCCGGCAACAGATTTCTGTTACCCATGATTGGCCTCCTGTGGTCGCTGGGCTTAAAGAGAGTAGGGCGGCTTTGTAATCACGATGGCTTCGTCAAATTTTGTGTGTCAAGGGGTTCGCCGAAAGATGCGGTGTAGCAGGCGGTATCGGACGGGGTAAAGAAATAGCTTTTTTGTTTTGTTTCTTGTTTGCGCTCTGCCTCATGTCTCGAGGTTGATTTGCTTTCCGAACCTGGCGTAAAGATCGACCTTTAGCTGCCTCAGCTCCTCGCGCACCTTGTCCAGCTTCTCTTCCAAACTCCTGCTATCCTCTTCGAGACTCTCTGTCGCCTTTTGTAGCAACTCCTGCGCTTGCTCGACCGAGACGTGGAAAAACGAGTCGCCAATTTTGTACCTGCGGTTGAGCCCTTGTATCAGCCATATCGTAAAACGCTTCTCGTTATCTTGACGTAACGTACTGGATCTTCTCGTCTTCGTCCGCGAGCTCGAGCTCGGTCGTGAGGTCTTCAATCTCCTCCTTTTCCTTCTGCACCTTGTGTCAGCGGCACAGGCTCTGCGTATGGGATACCGGCTTTCGTAAGCGTACGATCTTGGTTTCCAGGGTCTCTTGCAAGGCCAGCTCACGCCCATGCAAGCGACTGAACCTATTGATCTTGTCCTGATCAACGCGGCGAACTTCGACCTCCTCTCCCGCTTCCTCGTCCTCCTTGGAGAGCTGGAAAACTCGTTAATCTTGCTGCGCACAACGTAGGCGCCGAGTCCTTACCATGCGACGCTGCATTATTCCCGCCATCTTGATTTGGTCGGACTGCGGTTGTAATCTGTAAATTCGACGTAAACCGCTTTGTATCTTTTTACCCTCCCCTCCGTTCACAAGTTGGAGCTCCGTCACCTTGGCGTTTGGTGGGGTTACGGTGCGGCTCACAGTGTCCCCTGCTAAGCACTGTCCGTCCCCCCTTTGCTCGGGAGTGGCCGATTCGTCCCCACAACACACACCGGCACGCTTGTGCAGACGCGATTCCCATCATCTCGTCGTCGCCAAAAGTGAAATTCAACCAAACAAGACTTGATCCTCCATCCGCTTAACAACAATGGCACTCGTCGGGAAGAAGCCTTACCCAAAGGCGACCATCAAAAAGGTTGTCAAAGCGCACTCGAATCTTAACATGAAGAAAAATGCCGACGTTACTGTAAGACGCTCTGTTTACTGCGAGAAAACGCGATCGATCTGGTCTAATGAAAATAGATATACCTCGACTATTTGCTCTTCATGGACACGTTCGTCTCACTTAGGCCTACCTAGCAGTTTTTGTGTACTAATTCTATTTCCAGACTCGTCAAGGAAGCGGCAATTCATTCCAAGAAGTCTGGTGAACGAGGGCTGGCGGCACGCAGCGTGCGCAAGGTTGTAAGGGTATGTAGTCGTTCCCTGCAAATTCTTTTTGATAATGCAGGCTAATCAATTCCTAGGATACGTTGACCAAATTCAAAGGTTGATTGATGGGCGATGAAAGCCATTCCAGCATCCACGCCGACCAGACACCAAGATCAATATGCTGTCTAGGGCCATGAATGGTAGCGGGCGTCTGAACGCGGGTCAAATCATACGCAACGCCTCGGGTTTGAGATAAAAGGCTATCCGTTGATACTAGCCATGTCCATCACTAAGTTCTCATCAGCTTCAGACTCGCAACACCTGACGGTGTGGCTCCGGATGATACCCTTGTTATAGCGCTTATGAGCCTCCTTAGCCACCTTCCAGGAGGTCATTTGGCGACACATTGGAGACAACAGGCCCTAGAACAGAGGCCATCCCGTTTTGAAAAAGGGGGAATGCGAGCCAGCGGGAAACCCAAATTCTTCAAGAGGGCTGGCATCTCTACTCATGCACTGTACGAAGTACGCCACAGTATATTTCAGTATGTTTGGCAATAAATACCCTCTCCACCAACTTAACAGAAGATGATTTACCCATCATTTGGTTTAACGAATATAAATCATAAATACCATTGTTTTGATATCGCCGTCGTGCAAATAGGAAGCTCAATAGGAGGACATAGGTAGCTGGCGGATGTGGGGAGACTCCGCTTTAGCCATCTGCAGCCAGCTGCAGGACGAGAACGTGAGGCTAGGCTCGGCTAACAACTGCCCACTTGCTTCCATGACATTCGAGCTCTACCTCCACTCAACAACTCGACACAAGCCAAGTTCACCTCCCTACTTTTGAAGTATCGTATTATCCCATCGTATCCCGCGAGATATTTTCTATTTCATTTTATCTCAAAGCTCTGCTTATTCCTCTCCAAGCTCGGCAACAACCCTACGAAAGACCCCTCCCCCACCAACACCAACAGAACAGCTCCCAACATCACTCTTGTGACCCTCCAACCCAAGCTTCGATCCGATCACCTTCTCGCGACAACGCAAGATATAATTCGACATGGCTACTTCGCAACCGCTTTCCAAGTCTGCCAAGAAGAAGGCTGCCAGGGCCATTGGGCGCAACGAATCGCCCGCTCCCAGCAATGTCTCCGCAGCTGGCACGGACAAGGTCGGAGAGGAGGGCTTCGAGAGCCCTTACATCAAGGAACTTCAGAAGTATGACTCAGTCGTTTGTAGCTTGTATTGAGCTCCGCTAAACGAGGCCTCATCTAGGAACATCCGAAACGCCAATAAAAAGCTTGTACGACACCTTAATCAAAATTGATTACACAGTGCTAACGTGCACCAGACCGCTGTCTCCAAGACCGAAGAGCTCCTTGATCAGCATGCCGGGAAGTCTCTAGATGAGCTTGTGTCTTCCAAGGTCATCAACGCCGACCAAAAGGCACAGATTGAGAAGAAGCCCGCCTTGCTAGCACAAATCGCCCAGGCCGAAGAGCAGCTCGCTCAGTTTCAAAGGGTTGACGAGCAATACCGTACCCGCGCCGCTGCTGACAAGGCCGAGGCCGAGAAAAACCTAGAAAAAGCCAAGGCGGAGGCTACACTTGAAGCCCGAAATGCTGCCGCCACAGAGATGCGCCAGAAGCTTTTGACTCTGTCGCAGTTCCTGCGCTTGGCTGCATACCGCCGCGAAGAGGCCGCCGACCCCGAGTCTGACGAGAGTCAGGCTATTGAGGGTGTCCTGCTAGCCATCTACAGTGGTGATGATAGTGCCGTGGACTCTATGTTGAAGCTTGTCGAGGGGTCTTCCGACCAAATTCTGAGTGTGCCCGGCGACCTATTGGATACGACATGTAAGTATGGTTACAACGTGAGGTACAAGGCTTCTGTTTTAATGAATCAAACCAGTCTCCCAGGTCAAGACCCTTGCTCAAGAGTACAAGAGCCCGTTCGAAGGCGATGCTACGACTGCTGGAGTGGCAGCATCTGACCCCACCATTGCCAATGCCACCGTCAACGAGCTCGCGGCAGAGGCCCAGGCTGCCCCGACACCGCCAGCTGAGCCGATCACAAACGGCATCGCTAACGCGCAGGTGTCCGACGAGGCCGCCAACGCTGTTGCTGAGAGCCATGGGGACCCAACGAGCGATATGTCTGCCTCTCAGGAGTGGGTAGAGATTCCTCGCGACGTCTCCGAGACCGAGAGTAGCGCACCTGCCGCTCCAGCTCCAGCCCCTGATGCAGCCCCTGCTGAAGCCCCTGCTGCAGCGCCCGTTACTGCCGCTCCGACTAAGAATCAGTCCTGGGCAGACGACCAGCCTGAGCATACTACTACTCCCCCTGCCGACCCTAACGACGGTTTCCACCAGGTGCAGCGTAATAAGGGACGTAGCGAAGGAGGTTTCCGTGGAAACCGCGGCCGAGGTGAATGGCGCGGTCGTGGTGGCCATCGTGGAGACGGGCGTGGACGTGGACGTGGCAACCGCAACTCTGGCGTGCCATCGCGCGGCCCTCGCCGTAACGATGATGCCTAGGAGCATCATGGGCTTCCGGCCTTGGCTGATTTCACGTTCGCGTGCTAGATCTGCCTGCGCATAACGACCAGGCAGTTGTAACACCACTTTGATTTGCGGCGTTTTACACAGAGGTCATCGGCTCGGCGAAACATTTGAGTTGAAGATACTATGTGGCATAGCACAGCGGTTTTTGTGTTGTGTTTTTTAAAAGGAAAGGGGGTTATGGTCATGGACATGTTTGGAACGGATTATGAACCTTTCATGTAGTTATCAGGGCTTACAAAAGGTCTAACAGGGGAGTTGGGACGTGACATGGTGCCTAAACAGTATCATTCGTTTTAGGATATGTGCGTGTGTGTGGTATAAGCTTGTAGAAGTAGTCACAGTAACTCCTTAGAGCGTACCGGAAACAAGGCTGATTATTAATACAGGTATTCTTCAGATGGGCCCATATACTACTAAATTGTGATTCGCTCATGCCTTATCGATAACGAGATAAAGCCACATTGCGCGGGACGAATCTGTCAGCCTTGCATGGCCACCCTAACAGGGGCACGTCCCAAAATTGGAGGGTCCTTTGCTAAGACTTTGCTAATGGAATCAATTTTGGGTGCAAGTTGTCCTCTTTCCTGGAGCGCTATGCTGGGGTCAGGCTACTTAAGGCCACATCAACCACTCCTCTACCTCATTTGACGCTGATATATTCGAAGTCGTATACGTGATTCTCCTTCCCCTTCTCTTCTTCCTTTTCTCGTCATCATTTCAAGTCGCATGCGCAATCAAGTATTTTTTGTTTTTTTTTTGGTGCGGCGACCTACGTCTGCTTTTTGCCCCCCAATCTTTGTAGTATTAAAGCGGTGCATTTAACCCCACCATTGGTGCTCGAGCTCGAGTTCACCCACCACAAACAACACCGTCAACATGGTGTCAAGCTATAAGAGGACATCGCCATTGGCGATGCTTCTCGCCGTCATCTTCTTTCTATCGGCGCAGGTTTTTGCAGCCTCTGCGGTTCTCGGCGTCGACCTCGGGACAGAATACATCAAAGCAGCTCTGGTCAAGCCTGGTATACCCCTCGACATCGTCCTGACAAAGGATTCCCGACGAAAAGAGACAGCGGCCGTGGCTTTCAAGCCCAACAGGGGCGGCGCAAAGGATGGACAGTTCCCTGAAAGGCTTTACGGCTCTGATGCCCTCGCGCTCTCTGCGAGGTTCCCTGGCGAAGTGTACCCCAATCTGAAGACCATCCTGGGGTTGCCCGTTGGCGACCAGCTCGTGCAGGAATACGCCGCTCGACACCCATCCCTGCATCTCGAAGCGCATTCGACTCGAGACACTGCCGTCTTCAAGACAAGCACACTCACCGGCGAGGAGGAGGCTTGGCTTGTGGAGGAATTACTGGCCATGGAGCTTCAGAGCATACAGAAGAACGCCGAGCTTGCGGCTGGCGATGGCACGACCGTCAGTTCCATAGTCCTTACTGTCCCCCCCTTCTACACAACAGATGAGAAGCGCGCAGTTCAGTTAGCCGCTGAGCTTGCAGGCCTCAAGGTCCTTAGCCTCATCAGCGACGGCCTCGCCGTTGGTCTCAACTACGCTACGAGCAGACAATTCCCCAATATCAACGAAGGCGCGAAGCCCGAATATCACATGGTATTCGACATGGGCGCTGGCTCGACCAAAGCCAGCGTAATGAAGTTCCAAAGCCGTTCCGTCAAGGACATTGGCAAGTTCAACAAGACGATCCAGGAGGTCCAGGTTCTTGGTAGTGGATGGGACCGAACTCTTGGCGGAGATGCGCTAAACAACCTCATTGTCGACGACATGATCAAGAAATTCGTCGAGTCCAAGGAAGCTCAGAAAGTTTCCGCTACTGTTGAGGGCGTCAAGGCTCATGGTCGCGCCATGGCGAAGCTCTCCAAGGAGTCTACGCGCATCCGCCATGTTCTTAGCGCCAACCAAAACACCCAGGCCAGCTTCGAGGGCCTCTACGAGGATGTTGATTTCAAGTACAAGATCAGCCGTGCAGAGTTTGAGTCCATGGCCGAGGCTCACGCTGCGCGCGTTAGCGTTGCTGTCACAGATGCCCTCAAGATGTCTGGGCTCGACATTACTGATATTAACTCAGTCATTCTACACGGCGGTGCCTCCCGCACGCCGTTTGTCCAGAAAGCACTAGAGAAGGCTGTTGGTTCTGCTGACAAGTTGCGATCCAACGTCAACTCGGATGAGGCCGCCGTATTCGGCGCTGGCTTCCGTGCCGCCGAGCTCAGCCCTAGCTTCCGTGTCAAGGAGATCAGGGTCTTAGAGGGTGCTAACTACCCATCCGGTTTGAAGTGGATTGGCAAGAGGGGAGTCATGCAGCACCAGCGTCTGTGGAGCCCTGTCTCGCCTCTCGGAGGCCCTGCCAAGGAAGCGACTTTCCCTGAGGAGGAGGAGGATGTCTCCATCACCTTCTACCAGCAAGTTGATGGCGATGACAAGGATGTCAAGACCATGGTGACCAAGAACCTGACGGAAACCATTGCTGCACTCGAGGAAAAGTATCCCACTTGCGTCGACACTGGTGTGCAATTCAAGATCGCGGCCAAATTGAGCGGCGAGAATGGCGAAGTCCAGATCGCCAAGGCCGCGGTTGAGTGCGAGGCCGAAGTCAAGGAAGGCTTCGTTGATGGCGTCAAGAACCTCTTCGGCTTCGGAAAGAAGGATCAGGAACCCTTGAAGGACGGGGATGGTGAGGATGTCGAAGGCTCGGAGGAGGTTCTCAAGGAGAGCCCTGCCGAGCCCGAGCCTGGTTCTGAGAAGTCTGCAACCGAGGCCGAGGATGCCAAGGCAACTAGGTCTACTGAGGAAATCAAGGCCGAAGCCAAGAAGACGGAAATCGTTTCTATTCCCGTTGGCTACGAGCTTGAGGACGCTGGGATCCCTCAGCTTACCAAGGCGGACATAAAGAAGTCCAAGGACAGGCTCAAGGCCTTTGCCAACTCTGACAAGGCCCGCTTCCAAAGAGAGGAGGCGCTCAACCAGCTTGAGGGCTACACCTACAAGGTCAGGGACATGCTCGAGGACGAGGCTTTCATTGCCGCCTCGACTGAGAAAGAGCGCAACGAGTTCGCTGAAAAGTCTGCCTTTATCGGCGAGTGGCTTTACGACGGTGGCTCAGACGCCACTAAAGAAGAGCTCAAGGCTAAGCTCAAGGAGCTACAGGACATTGCTCTTCCGATTCGCACTCGTATGGAGGAGAGCAAGAAGAGGCCCGAGGCTCTTGAAAAGCTAAAGGAAGCCATCAAGACTACAGGCACGTTCCTGACGAGCATGCGGGAGAAAATTGATGAGTACGAGGCTTGGCAGGGAAAGAAGGCCAACGAGCCCGCCGAGGCTGAGAAGGCGGCCAGCGACTTTGACGGGCTTGAAGACGATGATACTAAGCAGGAAACTACTTTGGAAGAAGCCCTCAAGGAAGATGGTCCCATCCCACCCTTGTACAAGCGTGAGGAGCTCGACGAGTTAGAGGTCGCCTCCAACAAGGTGGCCGAATGGCTCGAGGCCCACGAGGAGGAGCAAAACTCTCTTCCGCTCTCGGTCAACCCCATCCTCCTCGCCAAGGATATCGAGCGCCAGCGCGAGAAGCTCGAGAAGCTAGGCCGGGACCTGGCGATGAAGGGCGTCAAGAACTTTAGGCCCAAGGACAAGAAGAAGCTCGAGGAGGAAATCAAGAAGAGGGTCAAGAACACAAAGAAGGAGGGCGAGGACAAGCCTCCCGTCTTTGAGATGCCCGAGGGCATGACGAGCGAGCAGCTCGAGGAGATGATTAAGAACATGAAGCCCGAGGACTGGGCCAAGGTGAAGCAGGAGGCTGACGAGCAGAGGACGCACGACGAGCTATAGTTGGTCGGTATTTTTGGTGGGCATGGCATATTTAAAATCGCATAGACCCGAAATACTACCTTTTTTTTTCAGAGACTCCAAGCTGCAATCAAAACGGCCCACAGGGACTGCCCTCTTTAGATATATATTGTGTTTGCCCATCTAAGCTCAAGCATATGGACATGCACCGAACGGCCTCGAACAAGGTGACAGGCTTCAAGTCTCTAACTACGTCGTATATACACGCCTGCTCCTGCCATTCATATCCAAAACGTCCAAGGCTACCTAGCCTTGACAACTTTATACCCGTAAAACACCACGTACTATCGTATCCCATTGCTCCCTCCCCACCCTTCCCCCCCGAGCAAAGCATGAGAAACAGCAGCACCGGGTCTTCAACCAGATGAAACTTGATCAGAACACCCCCCTTTTTCTCTTTTCCCTCCTCCCCGCAAACGCGTTTCGACATGACGAGAAAGCGGTGAGAGGTGCAACATGGTGAAACGAGACTTGTCTCTTTTTATTTTTGTTGAATGTTGTACGGTGCCTCGTGACTTGTTTCTCAACCAATTTTACGTCGCACTACGTACACTACGAAGCTTGTTGGACACACACGCTCAGGGGTAACAAACGTTTTGGCATGCATGACTTTTTGTTTTTTTGTTTATTCAGGTCGTACTATGGTTGTGCTGCATTTCGGCAAAAAGGTAAAATCTCATTGAGCCGTTCGGCGTTGCTAACTAAAGTCCGTCAGGCGGTAAAAGATTCTACATCAGATTTGCCTCTTTTTCTTTTTTTCGTATCATAATAAAGTCATTCTGCTATTACTTCGCTTGCAAAGAGAATTACAATCACAGTTCCACCTCCTTCCCTTTCCCCATGGCACCAGCAGCTCATCATTATATACAAGTAGCACTTTGACCAGTTAAGATGACCTCAAACCTTGACACTACCCATCTCTGTGCTACATCGTGAAAAGCAAAAAAAAGAAAAAAAACACCCCAATCAATAGAATGCCGTACCATGTCCAACCACCGCCTCACAAAGATGTTGCTAAACCTAGCACCGGGTGGGAAAAAAGGGGGGGAAAGGTTGCACTTGAGCAAAAGAAAAAAAAGAAGCCAACACTCTGCCGGTCGTACGAAAACTTTACCGAGCCAAGAAAAAACATTACGTCCTGCGGTGAACCGTCATGGACCCGTCCGTGTTTGAGTATGGGGTGGCCTTGGCTCAGGAGATTGAACCCTGGCTGTGGACTTTGAGATGCCCTCATCCGGTGTTCCAAGGTTACCCTCCCCTCCCCCCCCCCCCTCTCCTTGGGTGTTGTTGAGTCACGCAAAGGTCCGATGGCAAAGTTACATACATACAAACCTCCAAGTTGATTCCCCCCCTCTCCCTCTCTCTCTCCTCTCCCTCTCTCCCTCCATCTCCCTCTCTGTTTCTCCTCCCTCTCACCTCAGGTCAAACCACATCTATTATCCTCTCGTCGCTCGTTTCATACCCAAACAACCACTCACTCACTCACTCACTCACTCATCTTGAACTCTCCTCAGACCACTCACTCGATCAGCCAAGTAAAAAAAAAAAAAAAAAAATGCATCTCCCAACCGTCATCCCACTACTGCTGGCAGGGCTCTCAGCCTTAGCCTCCTCCCCCGTCGAGGCCAAGAGCCCAAAGTCATCATTCTCCCTCGCCGCGGCCAAGAAACCGGGCCACAAACGCGACTTTGTGCGAGATTGGGTGGCTGCGAGGCAGAAATGGGGAGGCGTCATTCCCGATGTGACGACCAAGGCCTTTTCTTTACTCAACGATGGTGAGAGCTTCCCCCCCCCCCCCCCCC
>PXOB01000338.1:0-22760 GCA_003012115.1 Trichothecium sympodiale
TCGGTTGTCTTCGTTGAGGTATCTACTTGTATGTGTGTTTCTTTTCTCTCTCTCTCTCTCTCTCTCTCTCTCTCTCTCTCTCTCTCTCTCTCTCTCTCTCTCTCTCTCTCTCTCTCTCTCTTTCTTTCTTTAGAAACTAAGAAAAAGGGGTTAAAGAGTAAGAAAGAGGGATAAGATAAAAAAAAGGGGAGGAAAGGGGGGTGAAAAAAAGAAAAAGGAGAAAAGAAAAAAACTCACAGCTTCGCGTTAGGGTCAGCAGCCCTGGCGGCTCGGAACGCAATGGCGAGAAAGTCGGTGCCGAGCGTGTTGTAGAAGACGCTCGAGCGCCAGTTGCCGTTGTCGTCGACGACCTCGTTGACCACGTCCCAGTGGCGGCAGCGTCCGCGGAAGTGGCCCATGACGTTGGCGATGTGCACCTCGATGATGTTGGTGAGCTCCTGTCTGGAGAAGCCTCCGCTTGATACTGATAATCTTTAGCACACACATATACATATATATATACATATATACACGTATGTGTGTATCAACAACAATAACAACTCATAGCCATTTGATAAAAAGAAAAAAGAAAAGGAAAAGAAAGAAAAAAGACTCACCCCAAGAAGGCAGCTGCGAATGCCAAACCAGCGCATGGCACCTCAAAACCTGCCCCGACCCGGCCGCGACCCCGGGCACGACGTCGGCGCTCCCCCAGCTGAACTGTCCCCGCCGCGGCTCGGTGCTGTCCCACTTCTGCCCGTTCTCCGGCGTCAGCTGGCCGAACTCGTCTGTCCGGGTGAGCAGCGCGCGGTACTGCCCTCCGGCGTTGACCTGGCCCTCTGAAGCGGCGGTGCCGAAGAACTCGAGGCCGGCGCGCAGGCGAGCTGGTTGAGCTGGGCGGCTGCCAGGGGGATGAGGAGGAGGAGGAGTGGCTGTAGGAGCATGGTGGGTGGTCCCCAACGAGTTGATGGTGTATGTTATGTTATGCTATGTTATGTTATGTGTATTGTATTGTAGATGATTTTAGGTAGGTGGTAGGTTGTAAGAGGGGGGGATGGGGAGAGAGAGGTTTATTTATCAAGTTTGGCTCATCATCTAGAGGAACTTTTTTTTTTTGTTTGTTCACGTCTGTCGTGGGAGCTTTTATATATTACTTGACGTCGTCTAAAAAAACCTAGATATTGAATCAACATACGGAGTATTACCTGCCTGACTCGTCCTTCCCCTCACTCGGCCATGATAGAATATCCCGTCGCCATCAGCCTGAATACAAGTAAAAAAACCTCTTGGCATGAAGCCCATCACGCGATATAAATCTATCCAATCCACCCCCTGCCCCCTCCCGGAGCGAGGAATAAATATCAAGTCTCTGACATGGATGGACTGGTCCAGACGCATCGACAGTAGGGTCTAAGGGGGGGGGGTTATGACTACGCGAGCAAATCAGCCCATGACAAAATATTGAAAACTCGCATGCGTAGCGCCGAACCCCATCCAGTTTTGGGCCACTCGATATAGTAAACAGTAACGGATTGGTCGTATTATATATGTATGTGCGGAGGGTCATGTTCCGTGACGTGGAGCTTCCGCAAAATCTCGACACACTGCGGGCCCAGCGAAGCCGGGAACCATGTTTGTAAATATGCAATACAATCTTGCCCGTGCCCTGTAGAAACAATATCGAACCAGCGTCTACTGGAAGTTTGTCCAACTGTCTGTCTTAGTTCCCTTTTTCCAAAAAATAAACAAATAAATAAATAAATAAATAAACCCCATGACAAAAGATTCCATGCACCGCGCTCAATCAAACCGAGTAATACCTGCAAGTAACATCCTTCAACTCCAAGCCCTTGGAATATTTACCACGTTACACTGTTCAATCACTTCACACTCTAGATGAAAAGTGGTCAGTCTAACTGTCCATCCGAGAAGGCGCATTGAGCATGACCGCCATCAGACAGCCGGATATCAAGGCCGTCACGGGTACGGTCAGGATCCAGCCCAGATAGATCCACGCCACAAGCTTCGGGTTGATGCACTTCCAATCTCCGTTGGCTAGACCGACGCCGATGGTAGCCCCGGTGATGCACTGCGTCGTCGACACGGGCAATGCAAGCCGCGTGGCCATCAGGATCGTTGCCGCCGACGCCAGCTCCATGCAGAACCCTCTGCTAGGCGATATGAGCGTCAGCCTGTTGCCCAGCGTACGCATAACATGATAGCCGTACGTGAGAAGACCGAGCACGATGGCTCCTCCCCCAAAGCACAGGATCCAGATCGGTACGTGGACAAGGTCTGGGATATCGCCCCTGCTCCACACGGCATAGGCCGTCGTGAAAGGGGCGATGGCGTTGGCCACATCGTTTGCGCCGTGCGTGAACGATGCGGCCGCAGCCGTCAGAATCTGCAGTGCCGAGTACATGTACTCTGCCCTGTTGTCGAAGTGCTCCGCTCTTGCATGCATGTCCTCGAGGTCCCACTTCAGAACTGCGTTTCGTTTCTGCATGCTGATGACGTCCTTCTCGATACCTCGCAACAGGAAACGGTTGAACCGCCACGCCATGACCGCAAAGCTATTCCATGGTCCGGCCGGCCGAGGCGGGATGAAGTTATCCGAGGTGATGACATCGTCTATCTGGCGTGGCGGCGAAGCTGAACTGTCCGATAGCCCAGCTAACGCTGGTGGAGGAAGCGTGAATTTGTCTTCTTCGGGCATGTCGTTCATGGGAGGCGGCCCCCCGTCCGGCGTCTGCACCGATTGCAGGAGGTTTTCTGATCGTCGTACGTAGGCGAGCTCTTCCGCTGTCAGATGGCCACGATAGTAGTCCTTGATACGGGACCTCGAATATCCAAAGGGCGTGGGAGGGGGCGGATCTCTTTTGAGGAGAAAGGGGCCTTGCCAGAGGTGATACCATCTCAAGGTCCAATCCTCTCGCATGATACGCACCCATAGCCAAGGAAGGATGAAAATTGCCTGCAAAGCCGTTGCGCCGCCGGCAACAGCCAAGATTGCCATTACGATATATTCGTTGGGGAGAAGTTCTTGGTGATCGCCTTTCCATGCGACTAGCACTGTTATACACGTCAGTATGTACGGTCAAAGCTCGGGGGATCCGGAAATATCACATACTAGCCAATGTGCCAAAGGTGATGAATGTAAAAAAGGGAATAGACCAGAACGCTCGCTGCACAGCCTTGGGCCTAGTCAGAATGGCCTTCTTGGTCACAAAGAAGAGAAACCCCCCGAATACACCGGAAATGGCCGGGGCAACGACCCAAGCAGCAAAGACCTGAGAGACTCCGGTCCATCCCCAATTGATCTTCCTGATTCCAATCGATGCCGTCGCAGTGCCAACCATTCCACCAATGACCGAATGCGTTGTCGATATAGGCATTCCATACCTAGTAGCAAATGTGAGAAACGTAGAAGAGCCGATAATGGTACACATCATGGCCAAGAGCAAAACTTGGGGAGACCCGTCATAGTGGTGCGGATCGACAATCTTTGTGCGGATGGTATCAGCCACTCGCTCGCCGACAGCTACGCTTCCGGAGAATTCGCACGCTGAAGCTATGGCCATGGCCTGCTTCATCGTCAAAGACCGTGACGAGACTGACGTAGCAAACGAATTTGCGACATCGTTGGCACCTTGATCGAAAAGGTCAGCGAACGACCTCCCAACGCAATCCACTACTACCCTAGTATGTTTTCTTCAATGGCTTCCTCCAAAGTCGTCGTTGCAGTACATACCGATGTTCCACGCATCTAGGAAGGTAAAGATGGTTGCCAATGCAAAGATGTAATCGAATTGATGCAAGACAGCCATATTTCGTGGACTTGTGCTATGGGTCTCATGGCAGTTCAACAAGATTGTCTTCTTCCCCTGCCGTCCGAAGACAAGCGGGAAGACGGGCTTGTTTCCTCAGTAGAGGTACGTCAGAACCTTGTGACAGTGACAGGAAAAGGTTGAATATGGTATCAGACGTGGTGATGCAAATACCAAACCACAGATGACCAGGAACCAATGTAACAATGGTACGCTTTAAGCCGCAAAGTGATCACCATCGTGGTGCAGAATCAGAGATTAAAAGGGACCTGCAAGACACACAGGCAAATGCAGGTCAAGCAGTCCCCACGCACACCGAGAACAAGGTCCTGGGCGGCCTCGTCCGAGAAGAGTAAAGCATGCTCCGTACAAGCAGCCATCCAACGTCTGGGATGTCGACAGCGCGCAACGTGCCCTCCAGAGCCACAAGAGAAGATACCAAGCGGCCGAGCGGCATCAAGTCCGCAACGTGCCCCACGAAAGCTTCAATAGTCTCTCGCCCCGCGTATGCCCACAAGACAACGAAGAAGAAGAAGAAAAGCAGAGCCTCTACCTCTTTGTTCGACATTGCTCAACAGAATGGCAATAGTTCAGTCGGGGCGAGTTGGTGACGATGATGTGGGAACCGTCGCAAACGATCGACGGTTCCGAAGGGGCAACGTGGTTGCGGCCGACAATGTGATTGGTGCTAACAGAAAAAAGAAGACATGCCCTCTCCCAACATGCATCCTCGGATTCGGGGACTCGCGGAATAAGAAGGGGAAAAAAATCCACGAAATCCTTCCTTGCCCTCTTGCCGCTTTCGCGGAGTATAAGCTAAAGGGACATACCGTGTCCCAAAAAAATTGGCTTCATCAGTCTACGAGAACGGGTCGAGAAGGCAAGCCGCAAGCAAGGCCGATTTTAGAGCCCACGTGGTTGATGCTAGGTGGTCTTGATTCATCCTCGACAAAAGGAATCTTTTCCATGACTAACAATGTCATTTTTATGACTCGTTAGCAAAGGAATAGCTAGGGCAGAAAAGGGAGATTGCCGCAATGTCTCATCCGATTGATTGATTGATATCCATCTTTGATATCTGTCGTCCCCCCGCACCATCTCAACGTGATGCATGTGCCAACTCGCGTTGAGCAAAAGGGGAACCGGCTCCGTTTGAAGCGATCCTATCCTATCCCTGATCCGATCGAAATGATTGTCAGATTTAGGGAAAAATAGTTTCGACATCCGTGCTTGTTTCTTTCATCGTACAAGTACATGCAACAAACAGCATGGCGATTCGATGGAACAAAGCCATGTGACGAGGCGCGATAATAACAACCACCCCACAATATCGACGCATCAACCAATTTATCCACATCGAATTCGCGACCCGCCATTCCTTCCCACTCCGCTGGCCTCGGCTGGTTCAACCCGCCACCACCACCATCATCATCATCATCATCATCATCATTACCAGCGCAAAGTGAGCAACACAACAACAACAACATCTCCGCCACCTTTTTTTTTTTTTAATCTCTCAATTGACAAAAATTCAATTTCTTCACCGCAAGAACAACCATACTGAAAGAAAGAAAGAAGAAGAAAAAAAAGATGCAAAGATTACTACCTCGCCGCGCAACAGCCCTCGGGCCCAAATTCGCAAGACCCGCATCCTCCTTCAACCGCCCAGCGCCCCCAAAACTCCCAGCCGAGCAGCAGGCCGAGTTCGAGCGCCTCCAGCGCGACGCCGCCGTCTCCTCCGCCTTTCAGCCCGCCGAGCAGCACCAACAACAAGAACCTACGACCGCATCGTCATCGTCGTCGTCAGACTCATCAGCCGCCAAGTCGGACGAGGACGTCGTCAACGTGGGCATGTTCCGCGGCGCAAAGCCCGAGTTCGAGGGCGAGACGAACCCCAAGACCGGGGAGGTTGGCGGACCCAAGAACGAACCCTTGAGATGGGGCGGCGGCGGGGACTGGAGTTACAATGGGAGAGTCACGGACTTTTGATGGGGTCAAAGATTTGCCCTTGGGAGAGGACAAGAGAAGAGGATTTCCTTTTTTTTGGTCTTGTACGAGTATGGTCGGTTCAAAAGACGCACGGCGTTTGGCATCAACATATGTATGATTATGAATACAGGGATATTGTGGTTAGACCATGTAATGACATCTTCTTACTCAGCCTTTTTGGTGGTTTTTTATTCATTCATGCCTGGCACGGCTTCGTGATCAAGTCCAGTAAGAAAGACAGCCGAATCTCGTCCAGGTCTGGACTAAATCTACCAACCATGCCAAGCCCAGCCATTAACAATATGAACATGGCGAACGAGCAAGTGCTTTCAAAATCTCGAGTCAAGTTTCCTCATTATGAGCATCCGTATATGTCACCCATGATCCCATCCTGCAATAGATTCAGGTGCTTAATCACACCTCAGCCCCACCCTATGCTATACAAATCACTTCCGGCTCGCTTTTGATAGGAACGGTTAGTATCTGAGATGGAAGCAGGGTTATCTTCTCCTCGTTATTCCTCCCAGATGGCAATGCCAGGTATAAAGGCCCCTTCCCCTTCTGGCCACCGTTTTCAGGCCTCGCTGGCCGAGTACCCGGAGCAGTCTCGATCGAGGGTACATTTCCGTAATAATTCTCTTTATTTGGCTCCCTTGTCTCCATCTCCGACCGCTGAGCATCGTCGGCGACGGGGCCCAACCCGATTTCAGCTGCCAAGAGAGGGCCCAGCAAAGTGTTTGTCGGCGGCATTGTATTTGCTAGGCCAGAAGGGAAATCTAGAATCCACATCATCTGGGTCACATCTATAAGAGTATCCTTGGGGAGCTCTGCAGACCCCGGAATCCGCCAGACAGGTAGGTCTGCTTCCAGGTCACGTAGCGTTTTGGCCTGTAAATGAAACAATTAGTTGGTGCAGATAAAAAGTAAGGGAAAGGGTATCAAATTGATGGCTCACAACCCGGTGTGCGTATGCCCCGTGCTTGGCGATTTTTCCAAGGAGCTCCAAGCACTTGTCGAAATCTGCCTTGGTCTTTTCGGCATCATTAATATCTGACGAAATCCCACGATGAAGATGGACGGTAGCTACCACGCCGACGCAGTAAACCGTCAAGATGTCGGACAAGCCGGAAAATTCAGAGTCCACCGACTTTAGATGGTCCATGACCTTTTTGGCATTATTAAAGGCGACATATATCGCGTCAGATATGAATTCATGGGGTTCATCTTGCGAATCCCGAAATTGAAGACTCAAGAGCGTTGGGTGGTTCAGAAGGCACATGCAAGCATGGTGCACCATGGTATTCAGAGTCCTCAAATACCAATGCCGTTTGTCATTTTCAAACATTCTAGTGGTCCTCATTGAAAATTCCGATGGCCCAAGCCGGTCACTGAGAGGCATCTTATACCAAAGATCCATGAGAAGGCTCCTCGTCTTTGAGTATTCAGAGTCAGCCTGCCAAGGGGCAAAACAACCACCCCCAGACTGGCAGCTTCTCACATACCCCCTCAACGATGTCATCGTCTTCATCTTCTCGATGAGAGATTGATTTGTGCTAGGCGTCAGAGCGTGCGAGCTTGCTTGTACCTGGGGCTGTGCTCCAGGTGCAATCAACTCAGATTGGTCGAAGATTGCGCAAACAAATGAGAGGGCGTGGTAACATCTGCTTTGCGCATCCCCTATGGATATTCCCGGCCCAGGTGATAGGTGAAGATGCGCAGAATGAGCCAGGGACGCCGCTTGGGAGCACGCCAGTCGGCTCCTGGCGAGGTTGCCGTCTATTAGTGTCGGAGAAATATCAGTACCTAGGTAATCAAAGGATTGAGGTATTATGAGGTTGCTTTACCATCAAAGTATACCATTGAGATCAAGGTCAAAGCCTGGATAGTAGACAACTCGACTGTCCCAGTTGCAATACTTTTCATAGCTAGAGCCCAAGAGTGGCTGATACGGTAGTTCTGATAGTTTGCATGTGTTGTTACTCGAAGAGCCATCCCTATGATACAAGCTCTAAGCTCCGGTTTGGAATTTGAGAGATCAGCCACAATGGTGGCGCCGTCGAAAAGGGGAAACGGTAGATACTCGTAGTGTTTCAAGTACACCCCTGCGTAATGGCTGAGAATTTCTCTAGGTATGCTGTTCAGATCCAAGGTTAGACTCTCTAGCGTTATTTCGGACGGAATTGCTGGCAGAGTTTCGGGTGTCAATGGCCCTTGACCCCTGTTTCCCTGTGCTTGAGCGGCTTGGCCCTCTAGGAGTTGTTTTATCTGCGCCTCCAGTGCCGTTATGCGCGCGGCGTTTGCATTTTCCGCATCAACGTCATTCCCACCTTGTGCGGTGAATGAGTTGTTCATCTGTTGAAGGCTCTCCTTCTGTGTCTGGATTGGCGGGGGAGGATGACTTGTACCAGGAAACCCAGGAGGCTGCTGGAGGAATCCAGGAGGCTGCTGGTTTGGTGACGAAACAAAACTCTGATTTTGCGGCGAGGCAGGTTGATGATGCTGAGACAGAGAGGGTTGCTGCTGAGGCCGCTGGCCCTGATCGTAATGGTGATGACTATAATTAGTAGTCTGGTGACTCTGGTGCTCTGACGGGGCTGATGGTGATGGTACAACAAATGGCTGGGTCGAAGGTTGTCCGTATGAGCATTTCTTGTCCCAGATAACGCAGTTATCGCACGCTGGCTTCGAGCCATCGCACTCGTGATTCAAATTCCTAGCAGACAGGTCAGCCAGCCACACAAACGTATTTCTCTTCTTGGAATAAAAGGGCCACGGCGTTACCGGCAATTCTTGCAAGGCTCGCAAGCCTGCCGCATGCGTTTGCTGGGCCGCTGCCCGTAGTTCATTGCGGAAATCTAATTTGGCCTGGTACGCCGAAGGATATCGTAAACCGTGTGATGTTAGAATGGTGAACAGAGATTGAGGAGACAGAATCAGTTTGGGGAGCTGGAGGAGGGAGAAAGGTCGAGATGAAATAGTTGTCGACTGTGCCGTCATTGGGCTCTTTCCCCGCTCAACACTTGGCGAGAATGCAACCATGACGGTAGGCCTGTAGGCCTGCAGGCAGCCGGGCGGATACAAGACCAATCAATCATGGCGAATTTGCATTTCGCATTGCATGTAGGGAGGGAGCAAAACTCCGTAGATGCTGCTGTGTGCTACCAAGGAAAGAAGCTGTTCACATTGGGACCTAGCAAGGCACTAACAATGTAGGCCAATGACTGCATCATATCAAGATTTGCCTCTCATGCTTCAATCAAAATCAAATCAGCGTGAATTCTCAAGATGAGAGCATAATGGATTACATGTACAATGACTACGCTACGATGCTACTGCTACCGCCAATAGCCAAAGGGGTATTCTTCCAACAATACACCATACTCATACAGTTTTTCTCAAAACGCCACCCAATTTTCCGCCTTCAACCTCGGGCTATCTTTGGGGCAAGTAGGGGGGCATCCAACAAGAATGCTTTCCTCACGAGGTAGCATCAGCCTTCACCTCCTCTGCCGGCTTATCTAGCACGGCTGTAGTAGCATCTTCCATCTCAACATCCTTCTTGGCAGAAGCAGGCTGATCCTCTTTATTTTCGCCTTGAGCCGTCGCATCCACATCCACGCGGTTTTCCTTATCTCCCTCGCTGGGTCGGCGCTCCTTTTGCTGCTCAGGCTCCTTGTCGCCATCTGCGTTTCTTCTCCTGTACCAGTTGCCGGGGATTTCCGCGACAGTCTCATCCGTTCGCTGAGCAACCTTTTCGCCATTAACGTTGCCAAAGGTCCCCTTGACCTCCTGCATTGCCTTGCGCATACGCTCTCGTCTCGCCTTGCCCCGCAGCCGCGCTTGCGGCTTTGCTCCATTCGCCACCCATCGAACGTTGAGCACCTGGAAGCTAAGCCCATCGTGTCTCACATTTCTAGACCCATGCTCCCCGCCAAACTCGCGGCTCGTAATGCCGTATCTTGTCGATGCGGCGTAATTCACCAGCTTTGGAAGGATGACTACATTGACATGCAGATCCCGGTTCGGGGGTACAACCATCGGAACGTTTGGGCACTTGGTGATGAGCCCCTCTGAATTAGGGTCCAGAGGCTCCGAGACACCATTTTTACCCTTCCGGCGCTTGTCACTCTCTGCGTCGACGTCGGCCATGGTGACATCCAGATCTTCAGGCCACTCTCCTTTGATCCATCCACTGTGAATACAGGCGGCTACCACATCTGAGTCATCCGAATATACATCAGTGCCCCAGAGGTAACCTCTGGATGTGATCTCCTCAAGAGCAGGTGTTGACAGGTGGACGCGTGGGACTTTGACGGTGAGTGTGCAATTGAGTTTGCCCTCAATGACGCTCCAAGGCAAAGGCTTTGGTCTTGTCGAGTATCCGCGAGTGGTAGCGGTGCTAGGCACGAGTCGACTCGCTTTGATGTCGACTTCATAAATAAAGTCTCCCAAGTGGTTTCGGGGCTGGTCTGCCACCGACTTCAATACAGCCAAAGAGCTAACTTTGGTCGTAGGTTTAGGGGGCATGACTGGAGGTGCTTCCTGCGCAGGTTTGGGTGTTTGCCCTTGTGCAGCTCGCCCGGTATGGTGATGATGGTGGTGATGATGGTGCGGTAGAGGCCCGCTCTTATCAATTGATGGCCCGGGAGTGCTTCCTTTAGGGTTCCTAAAAGGAGTACCCCCTTGGGCTACACCACCATCGTGGGCGTGGTGATGGTGATGATGGTGTTGACCATGAGTATGATGATGACTATTTGTGCCCGTTAGCCCAGTGAATACGACTTCATCAAAAGCTCCAAAGCCACGGCCACCAGGTCGGACATACTGATGATGATGCTGTTGACCCTTGACCCGTTTTGTTTTGTTACCAGGGGTCAACCTTCCTGAACTGTCATCATCCGCCCCTTCGTCCTTCAACTTGCGCCTTCTGCCCTTCTGACCCCCCTTGCCGTTGCCATCAGGCGCTGAATCAGCTGGCCCACCAGAGTCAGCATCCTCCCGCTTGGCTAGAGAGGCATTCGTGTATGGACCCGACGCATTTGACGTGATAGGACTTGAAAACCCCATAGTACCAACACCACTACCAATACCCGAGAACATCCTCCCGAACTCGCTCTTGATACCTGGCTCAGCAGCGGGCCCTGGCTGTTGAGGCTGCACGCCTTGGACCGCTTGTGGGAGGGGCGAAACGCGTCCCTTGCGGTTTTCTTGAACCATCAATAAATTCTTTTGGTGATTGAAAGGGCCCGAGTCCTCGCCATGACGTTGTCTCTGAGCTTCGGCTGGGACTGAACCATGAGTGGGGTTATATGCGATTGAGGGCGGTGGCGGCGATTTCTCCCCGGGCCTCAAGCGAGGCGCCTGTTGCGGTTGGGAATGAGGTAGGCCCATCCGGGCGCGCTCTGGAGACTCGTAAGGCTGCGGGTGGCTACCAGGAGGAAGTTGCGCATGTTGAGGAGGTCCAGGCGGGCCATATCGATCGGCTGGGGCCGTTTGATATACCGGACTATGGTGCGCATAAGGTGCCGAGGTAGGCGGGTACTCCGGATGTGGTCTTTGATGATCCATAGGAGCACGAAAGCTAGCATCTGAGCTCGGGCGAGCCCACGGATCCCGGCCATCACGGGCATCGGGAGGGCGACCATAAGGAGCCTGGTTCCGCGCCTGTTCCCGCATGTCCTGGGGATGCATTGTGTGCCGACCCATATCACCGCCTGAGTACGCTCTTTCCCTCCTCTCCATTTCCCTCTGTTCCATTTCTGCACGTTCCCTATCAGCCCTGTAGCGATCGTCGTACGGTCCTGGTCGTAAGCCTGTCCGCTCAGGGTTGTATTCGGCACCTGGGGGTGGTCGATTCATGTCTTCTCTCCGCCCGTATCGTTCGTCAAAGGGGGGTGGTCTGGAGGGCATGCCAGGGTAGGCCTTCGGTTGGCTGCTAGGCCTCGGCGGAGGCACGCCTGCAGACAACCTACCAGAATCTCGCGATAGCTCTGCTGAAGCAGAAGGGTGCCGCGCATGAAATGACTGCGGCGTATCATAACGCGGTACTTCGGGCGTGCCGTAGGCTCCCCGAGGTGACGGCGCGGCACTGTTGCGAGGATCGTAGGGCCGCTGATGATCAGGAGTCTGCGGTCGTCGGAAAGGAGGATAGTCGGTAGAAGCTGATGGCATTCGGGGTGAAGCGTGGATAGGAGCGACAAAGCCAGCGCCGGAGCCTGGCGGCGGTGCGTTGGAATGGGGAGGATACGGCGGTGGTGGCTGCTGCTGTTGCTGCTCCCTCTCCCGAGCTGGAGGTCCACCAAGCATCGACGATATCGACATGGAACTACCACTGGCCGTTCGGGTTATAGAACTTAAAGCGGGAAGCGTGTCGCGACCACCAGATGGGAATGACGACGGTGGCCCGACGGCCAGAGGTGGCGCCCGGGGTGGCGGAGGCGCTTGACTATATGTTCCCATGCCATGATGCGATGGGTGAGGATGTTGTTGCTGATGGTGAGGTGGGTGTGGCAGCCCTTGCTGGGGTGGTGAGGTTGGCAGAGGCATGGCGCGATTGTGAAAGTCTCTGTTAGGCGGCAGCGACGGGGCGCTATGATTGCGCGAATGAGCTGTGACCTGCTCTTGGTGTTGGTGGTAATCGTGCGCGTTGGGCGCTGGGGGCGACTGCTGGTGGAAAACGTGGGTGTCGGAAGGTCGCCGTTGGTGTTGTGATGCGAAGGGAGCGGAGCTGATCGATGCGCCGGTGCGATCGTGCGCCGCAAAGGGCGACTGGTATTGGGAGGAAGAGCCGCGACGATCGTCTGGCAGGCCGGGAGGGTATGGAGGGCGGCTAGCGAAGGGCGAAGCTGAGGACGAGGATGCCGACGCCGAGTGCCTAGAGTCCATGCCTGTGACCGATCAAGGTACACTCGAGCAATGGAATTTCAAAGGCGAGGCAAGAGTAGCCGGGAAGACGGCGAAGGTTTGGTTGGTTGGGTTGTGTTTGGCAAGGAACCAAAGACGGAACGAAGTGGAGGTTTGTGTTCAGAAATGAATCTACTAACGATGAATGGGTGGCTGCTCTGGTTGGAAAATTCGGCGCGCCGCGATTGTCTTGGGTAGCTGGGCTGGTCTCAAGTCTCGAAAAAACGCACTGACGGTTCCCCAAAAGCAAGCAAGTAATAATAAGGCGAGGCAAAGGGCAAGGCACAGTGGAGATCAGGTACCATGGCCGCTCCACCGAGACAACTGGCACGACACCCGCCAAAAAAAGCAACTGCAGGGACCTGAGCTGATTCAACCCTTGTTGTGTATTAAAGTGCGCGCGCGTGATGGTGGTTCGTCGAGCATGAACTGGATTTTTTTTTTTTTTTTTTCAAAGCTTGGCTGCACTGAGGGGACACCTGCAGTAGCAGCTTCTGCAGCACTAGGTGGTCGATTTTGCCTCCGCTTTAGAAGAAAAAAGAAAGGGCTTGTCGCTCTTCTGTATTTTGCTCGAGGAAAACCAAGGCTATCGCGGATATTTCGATGCGGTGTGAAAACCCAAGTGTAGGAATGAACGGACGGGTCAAACGGGTCAAAAAGCTAGGGTGGGGAAATGCTTTGAGATCGGCAGGCCCTGTAATGATGCACCTAAGGTTGTTGGCGTCGCTAAGCTTCCGTCCGTGGAGTTGAGGAACACACCAACGTTGGCCTATACTTTGATGAGGTGGCAAGACCGGTCAACCAGCCTCAAGAGAAGCACCTCTCGTTATGTAATATTGTATTGTTTGCTCCAGGACGTGGTGTTGCGGAGCTCTAGAGAGTAATTCGACTTCGTACAAATGCTTCGTAGGTGGTGTTTTGGCAGTAGTATATTGGACGAGCCAAGTCTCAGGCTAGCACATGCGACACATAAGAAGAAGAAGAAGAAGAATGACGATGATGTGTTTGAGGGAGGATCTGATGAGGAAAAGCGGTTATGGAAAACAGAAGGAGAGTAGGTGCTGAGGAATAATTTTGCGTTTTGCGGAAACCTTTTTTCTGTTTCTTTTTTTTTTTCCTTTTTTTCTAAAATTTTCCCCTTCTTCCCGACTAGATTTTCTCTCCATCTCTCTTTTAGGCACAGTCGTAGTAATACTTTTCAAATCTTGGTTATTGATTGGATCTGTGCTCCATCGATGCTGCGGTGCAATGCAGCTGCTGGTGGTGCAGCCTGCAGTGCATGTGTTTTGCTGTCACTTTTTTTTTTCGCAGCGGCGAAATGCGGTCACGGTGCGACCTTGGCCGCTTGTCACCTGCCTGAAGCTGCAATCACATCGTTCAACAAGTGAAAAATTTGGGGTAAGAAAAGCAAATCAGCCAAGGAGGAGACGGGCTAGCACCACCTCCAGCTCCACAATGCTGCCCGTAGCCGAGCCCGGGTGCAGGGGTCCATGTGTCCGCGCGGATGTGCGTGAGACACCAAACGCAATCCGGGCTCATCTCATTGATGGGATGGAAAATCTTCAATATGTCGGTGTAGGCGTTTGTCGTCGTCGCTAAAGCAAAGATTGTGAATGAGCATTGCCGAAACGGAAGAAAAAAAAAGATTTATCACAGTTTTCTCTTACTTAGTGTGATAAAGCCAATACCTCTTTTCAGTAAATATTTTTTCGCAACCAATATTCCGTTGAGAAGATAAGCTGATGTTTGTGGCTTAACCGTTGTGTATCTGTGGCTGGTGGAGTCGTGGATGTATATTAATGTGGCTTACTCCGTGCACTCAAAGCGTTCCCAGATCATCACCACGTTCCCAAGTTTGTGAAAAAGCTGTATACATCGAGTAGTTCATATATGTCGTAGAAAGCTTCATCGAAAACCCCTCTATTTCCTTGCACAGACATATTATCAGCGGACGCTCCGTGTATCCCCTCCACTTCACCACCAGACTCAGGATTATGCGAGGAACTACACGTCGTCTTATAAACACTACTATGCGCTTCCCTTGAGCTTACTCAAGCCTTTAAAGTTTTCTTATATCAGCCACCTCATACCTTGAGAGATGGACTCATGCACGTGGTACAACAGGTACTTGCCCGTTCAAACATTTGAGTTGGTCCTTCCTTCCCAGTATTCTCAAGCCCATGACGTTGATATGAGACCAGCGGAGTCGTCCTCCCGACATACCTTTCCCCCTCATGACATTCCAATTAGATCCAGATCTTCCAAAAGTCAATCTACTCCACGAAAAAGGTGAGTGGTCCAGAGTATCAGAGACTCATTTTTTGTCAAATATACCATTCCATCATATCTCGGCTCGGTTCAGAAGATTCTTGCTTACTACCGTGTCCGCTAGATCCGGATGACCCCTTTAACCTTTAGAACTTTCCTTAAGTACTTATAGGGTTGCGCCGATCCGTTATCCCGTCTCGGAGCGATCTCGAAATCTTCCCTCTGCGATGCCGTCGAGCGTCTTCGTCATTTACAACTTTTGACTTTGTACTGTAACAAGGTGGTGGAGGATCAATGCTAATCGTCAGACTATGCTTTCCAGCTTGAAGCAGCATAGAAGATGGGACTATTCCCCAGAGGCTAACGTGGTGATACTCCTGACTTTGGTAGTTTTACGCCATCCATCCCTCTGGCATTATACCAAAATACTCATCTGCCCCTTGAAACTCTCTCCTCAATCTAGCGAATCGTATTCACGATGAAGCGCCTGATTCCGGGCTCGGTGCTGCTTCTACAAGCCGCCCTGACAGCTGCGCAAGCGTCAAACAGCAGCGCAGTAAACAATCAAACCATCACTCTAGGTCTTATACGCGTAAACGCAACTGGTAATAGCACAGAGAGCGTGCTGTCTGGAGGTCCTGGCGTTCCTGCGTCGGAGCTTGTCGCCGCCGGAAAATATGTTATCAACCTTGGGTTTGCACCAGATGTCAACGAAATATTCGACATCATCGGACTGGATCCTCGCGGCGTAGGCTCGAGCACACCTCAAATCAGACAATTCAAATTATTTGAATTGTCTTACAGTACTCTGTATGGGTCGCAATTCATTGAAATCTTCCCAGACTCTGTTGGACGCATGGCTCTCGATGATCAAATTGACCATTTACAGTCGGTTACTGCCTTGTGGATTCAGGTCTCGAGTTAGTTACGAGGCCGTTCTCAACGGGTTCTTGGACTTTTGCGACACCAATAACATTTACCCTCTGCACGGTATAAACAGTAAGAAGATTTTGGACGACCTTCTTGCGCGAGCTGATCAGATGGCCATTGCAAGCGGGTGCAGCAATGGGACTTTCCAGCCAAATGTAACTGGAGAAGACTTCCGGTATAATGTGCAGAACTTCTTGGAATCCGTTGACTTGTTTGTTGCTCTGAACTGGCATGAGCTAGGGGATGCAGGTAATGCTACTGCCCTTTCGACACCTGTTGCTACCTCTCGGACTGCGGCTTCAATCCAAGGATAATCTATTCTCCTATCTCACAATGGGATGTCAGGATTGGCTTCATCGCTCAAGGGACGCCACGGACCTAGAGCTTAGGCTGCAACCCATCTTCCCATTTGCCGCGTAGATAGCTGGAGCTTCGCAAACCTCTTACTATGAGAGCAACTGTGTGGAAAGTCCTGCTGTCCAGTACAATCTACGACCCAACAACCAGCACCATATGGGCTAATGGATTGAGGCAGCAGCTACCTAGATATAGAAATTTGTCCGTTCGACAAAACTTCATAGCAACGCGCGGAGCTTGCTAGCAATGCCATGTAATCTCTACAGTAGAGTGTGATTCAAACTACGATCCTCTCTCAAAGAACATAATATTAGCTGGTCTCGGAATGAATTCTCAGTTCAGTGTCCTGAAGTGAGAAGAGCGAATTGTTCGACAAAGATGTGTGCAGCCATGCTGATTGACGAAAAAGATAAACCTTGGGAAAAGCCAAGCCACTCTCATGCATGGTAGGTTATTTGACCAGCCTCAAATTCTTGTGCAACCTAAAAAGCCCTTGAAGCACAAATTCTACCCCTAAACTTTATATTCTCGTAATTCCCAGCAACATTCACACGACAGAAGGTATTATTTGCTGATTTTTCTTTTTTCTTTTTTCATCGACCACGCGCTTCAACCTTCACTTCAGGGTTTCTCGAAATCTCATTTTCTTGCTTCCCGCTTGTTCTTGTTTGATTTCTGGCACAACTTCGACTCTGGCATCATCTTAACAATAAAAAGAACTCCATGTCTCGCATTTCTTGCGACCCTTCTGCTCCTATTATCAAGAAATCAATATAGATCAAACAACTTACTTACCACATTCGCCAGCCTACTCGCAACACGCAATACACTTACTTCAAGACCAATTCACTTTTACATCACCATGAGCTACAATGACAAGAAATCACAGATGATGGATCTCAACCAGCTATTCCAAGGATTTGTACCCGACAGCTGCAAGGAGGTCGAGGACCGCAAGCCATGGGCATCTCCCCCGAGCCCCAAGCTTCGTAAGAATGGGCTCAACAGAATTCTCGTCTACCCCGGCGGTTTCAACCCACCCCACAAGGCCCATTTAGCCCTCCTGGAGCATACAATGAGGAACGCAGGCGACGATTGGTACATGCCTGCGGCCATTGTGGTCTTACTGGATGACGAGACGGTGGCGCGCAAGAGGAACGATGTCCAGAAACCTCTTCGGCTCACCAAAGAGCAGCGCGCTAATCTCTGGCGTTGCTCCGGAGTCGACCAGGAGAAGGTCTGGGTGTTTGGCGGCTCGGTGAAGGAATTCAAAGGCTGCGTCAAGAGTGCCAACTCGGCAGCAAAGGCTGCTGGCATCGACCTTTGTTTCACTGACCTCGTGGGACCCGACCACATTAGCCGCGACGGCATTAGCGACCCCCGCTACTGGCACTGCAACAGTCTCATCACCAGCGATATTGCCAGACGCGCACACTTTGCCGTCGGCGAAAACGGGTTGGAGACTCTGCCCCAGGCTCTTTGCTGGAGACAGCCACAGATTCCGCACGAGAGGCTTCAGGCAATCGTCCACGCGAGAAATCGAGGCAAGCCCAGCGCCGAGGTCCAGCAGGCTCTCGACGAGTCTCGGAAAAACCTCCGACGCGTCTGGGACACGAGCCTGGCCGAACGCAAAGGCGCAAAGATTCGCTTCATCGTCTGTGTGGCAGACGAGGCCCTCGACCGAGATCACAGCTCAACTCTTCTCCGCCAGGTGGCGTCGTACTATGCCAATGGCCGCATCAAGGAGGAGCTCGAGAAGTATGCGCTCAGCCCAGAGGTCTTGCTCGGGTACATCCAGGAGCATCGCCAGAAGCATGGCATCCCCGACGGCGGCTTGAAGCAGGCTGAAGGCGGCACCCAAATCGTGTTGAATCGCTCGCATAGACCCCATCCGGTCGAGTATGAGTGGTGAATCGCCAAGGCGAAACTGAGGCGTTTTTCATGGAGAGGCTCGACCGAGGTTCTCCCTCAAAAGAGGATGAGCAAGGGGTGGGCAGGGTTAAGCTGACGGAGCTGAGAAGGCGTTTAGGACAAGCTCGATTTTCTGTGCTTGGAGATTGGCGTTCATGAGTTCATGATGTGGAATACGGGTAGAGAGAAAGGCTCAAGCCATGTCATTAGGTAAATAATTTTCGTTTTTTTCAGATACCAATGACATTGATAGAGTGGAATGTTTTTTTTTTCTTTTTTTTTTTAGGTTGATTGACCGCATTTCAAAAATGTGAAGTGTGCTTGCTGTGCTTAGCTAATTAAGATGACAGATGTAGACAGACATCCAACACCAGCCAGCTCATACCCTACTGTAGGTACTATCTACTATCTAGTCAACTCAACATAATTGAAGCGAAGAGACCAAGTTCTCATAATCATCAAGCTACGGAGTGCCATGCCGATCGACATTTACCCCGGATTGCTGCAACTTATGCTGACGTCAGGTGCACACATGCGATAATCGTACGATCTACCGAGTTTACACCTGAACCTCACCTCTCTCTTCTCCCATCTACAACTGGTACTTAGTTCGGCATCATCACCTCGAGTGGCAACGACGCGGCCGTCACGACAGGAAAAAGAAAAGAATGGGTTCGTCAGACATTCCGCCGCCGACAGCGCCGACATGGCTCATCCCGGCGTCCACCGCCTTCCTGGGCACGGGCGTCTTCTTCTGGCTGGTGACCTATGTCCTCATGATACGCCGCTCCCTCAGCGACAACGCGACGCCGCTCCCGATCCTGGCCCTCGCGATCAACCTATCGTGGGAGGTAGTCACGGCCGTGTACGTCACCGAGATGCCGCTCGAGATGCTGGGCTTCGGCCTCTGGCTCCTCTTCGACCTCCCCGTCCTCTGGGT
Organism: Trichothecium sympodiale; assembly: GCA_003012115.1. NCBI lineage: Eukaryota > Fungi > Ascomycota > Sordariomycetes > Hypocreales > Trichothecium > Trichothecium sympodiale. The sequence continues at coordinate 19,105 of PXOB01000338.1, forward strand.
CACGCTCCGCACCGCCCGCCAGTCCTTCAAGACGCAGCCCATCGTGGCCCGCAACTGCGGCCTGATCCTCGGCCTGACATTTGCGGCCGGCGTGGCGGCAAACTTCATCTTCGCGCGCTGGTGGCTCGCCGAGCCGCACCGTGGGTACGGCGTCAAGTGGGGGAAGACGTGGAAAGGTCTGGAGGCGCGCGACTGCACCGAGCTGGCCTGGTGGTCGGCCGGTTTCGCGCAGGCGACGTTTAGCGTCGGGGCTCTTGCTATGCTATTGCAGCGCGGTCACTCTGGCGGTGCCAGCTATTCAATCTGGTAAGTTTTTGTGCCCCTCTCTCCCCTCATCTCTCTTCCCCCTTTGGGAAGAGGTCACCAGACGATTGGGAGTGTGTATTCCTACTAGTCGCATCGTACGGCAATGCTTCTTCGGAAGTGGCGCTCAATAGCGTGGCGTGCGTGAAAACCTAATGCAAATCTCGGTACTAATTGTGCTAATAACCTTTCCATCCCAGGTTCTGCAGGTTCGTCGGCACGCAAATGGGTCTGTCGGTCAACTGCTTCTTCCTGTGGTGGCATTGGCCGGAAGCTCACAGCTTCGTGCTTCACCCGCTATCCTTCATCATCATTGGCTCAGGCCTAGCTTGCGACCTTGCTTACCCATTCGCGCTCGCGCATGTCAAGTCGACGGAAAGAGTCCTCTCCGATGGCACGGTGGTGTCGAAGGAAGACTTTGAAGCCCAATCGGACAAGAAGATGAAGTAACCGGCGCGGTTGGCTTTACTTACTAGTTGGTAGTATATTGTTTCGAGCGCGCGGAAGCTAGACTTGTTTGGATAGGAATGGTCTAGACATGAGGGGGGTGGCAGTTGGTTGGCGAGAGTCACCTGTTGATAGTCACACACTGATAATTGGGCAAATTATAGCTGCACGCCAACTGTCCATCACCCGGATTCACGCTCACCGTCCAAGTAATATTGGCTTCTTCGCCACCAAGCATGTACCCATACATGGGTTACTTCGCCTCATTCGCTTTGGCATCGCTTTTTCCAGACCGAGACCATTTGGGGGAGGGGTCGGGCATCACAAGGAGCTAGTGGGATGAACCTGAAGCTCAGCGGCGGGAGAGAGATGGCAAAGATGTGGGCTGACAGGACAGACCGCCGCGGAGGTGCATCGCGAGACACCCAACGCGCCGCCCGGGAGATCACCTCAGACGTCTCATCAGACTGCATATGGGCACGCTACGCTTTGTTCTGGCCGTCGGTCTGAGTGTGCTAATTGCAGCTGTTGGTCAGCGACACCCTACTAGCACCGATTACTTGCATACATACGAGGGTACTCCGTACAGCCATGTGCATGCTCCGTACAAAAGCAGAGCATCCGTTGGTTCAAATTGACGTGCGTGAGCGCGCCGGAAAGTGGTGAGGTGAGCTAGCGCCCAAGGGGCAATCATGCATCAAGTCGCGCGCGCAAACGCTTTCAATCACGGTGCCGCGTCTCATCCGTCTCGTCGTCGCCGCCGGTTTTATCGACACACCCAATCATTAACATTGAACGCTCGAGAGTTTTCATTCATTCTTTTTCGAGGCACAGACACATGATCCTCAACGTTTGATTTGACTGGCTGAGGTCGGATGAACGGCGTTTGCCAACATCCATGATTCCAGGCTCTCACAACGCATATATACTCTGTATAGCTTACGTTTGATAGCGGAACGATACATGAACGGACGCGTGATAGGTATAAGAAGAACAGTGTTGCGTACTAAGAGTACTCCGTACTATTATGCATATACCTACTCCGCTGACTTTGCAATGACGTGCAGACCCCGCCTTCTCGCAGCGCCAATACTTACCTGAGAACCAACACCTCCCCAATCGAACAACCAACAAGCCCAATTCGATACTTTTCCCCCCGCAAGAAGCAACTTCTGGAAGGGCTAAAGAGAGTTATCAGCCGCTAAACCACACAAGCTGCCATGTTCCCCGATCTTGTGTGCGGGCTTGCGTATGTTTATTCCGGATGAAAGGGCCCGGCCGCTGTCAACGCGCGCGCCGCCCGACTTGGCCTCATGAAGCCCCCAGCGCCAAGAAAATTTGTCTCTTGTTTCTTTTGCACCAGTTTGAAACCTTTTTCGGTGCGTATTCGTTGCATCATGTATACGTATTTTTTTCTTTTCTTTTTCTCTTCCTTGCTTCCTTCACCGACCCTTGAACTCCGATATGACGGCATATCTCGAAAAAGGAAAAAAAAGGGGAAAAAAAAGAAAATAGCATTCATTACGCGATTAAACACACGGACCTCTCGAGGCAGAAAGTCACATGCCCACCGGCGAATGTGCGCAATGCTGCAGGGCCTCCCAGTTCATGACCCCATTTTCCTTGACAAGGCCAGGTCTGTCCCAAACGTCCATCATTCACCCCCCCTCCCCCTGAATGTACGGAGTACGGAGTACATGTACTTGTAACGAAGTTATGTATGTACGTCGCTACTACGTATTGGATAGTTTCACTTGGGGCAAAGTACAGAGTACATATGTATTAACCAAGGTCCCAGAACAATATTTGCGTTCTTGTCGCAAATGCCGATTCATCGGCCCCCAACCGCCCCCCCCGGTCCCTCCACCTATACTAATGTGTCATTATATCTCTGGCGTGAAACATGGGGGATGAGAAAAGAAAGGGACGGCCGGCGTTGAGCTTTTTTTCTTTTTCTTTTGATGGTGTTGCATCAGATGCGGAAGCCCTTTCATTTCCAACGACAAGGCGGCCGGAATCATGACTACGGCATGGAGGATCGGAGATGCGCCCGGCTATTAGCGATTTAGCCAGGTGGTGTGAGAGAGAGGGGGGGGCGTGCGTACCTACTTGTTCCACCGTTCGTTTCGGTGGTCGAGCAGTCAAATGGGTATGATTGGTTGACTGTGCTGTAACAACCATGCGTGCTCGTTGCTTCTTTCGTGATGGAGATGAATCGACATGCCTCCTTGCTTTGGTTTCTTTTTTCTTTTTCTTTTTTTCGGGTCTTACAGGGCGTCTCTATCGTGAGTACTACTCTGCACAACAGAGTTATACCATTTGTCTTGCTTTCATCATCATCATCATCTTCTTCTTCTTCTTCTTCTTCTTCTTTTCTCCCCCATGTTTGTCATATACCGGGTTTAAGGGGGAGGGACGGAAGATACATGACCAGGGTTGGAAGGGGGAGAGAACTTTAGCTCTCGAGCGCAGCGCGCACGATTCGCATCGCCTGCGGAAAAGTGCCCAACGCGTCTGATTGGCTGGTATCCGCAGTGTGTGTTGCGCGGTCGTGCTTCAAATGTGACTGACCCTTGCGATGCAAGAACTTGTACGTACAAGTAGCATCGCACCGCACCAGGACCCCTACCTTCCACCACCAATACCGACCGTCGGACCAACGTACCTCATTTCAGAGGACGGGAAAATTGGTGTTCATCTTCAGTTGGGACAGCATTGAAAGGTTTGTCCAAGGTGTCGCCGAATAGCTACGTTCTCTTCCCAATAGGAGTTACCCGGATCTTCACCTGTCATCAGAAGAAACAATGCAATCGCCTGATATTGTATCACGTACCAGGCCATGGTGCGGTATCCGACATCGGACATGAAGATGCTGGGGTTTCTTCCCCCTTCCCCCTTCCCCCCTT